>JAPYXV010006133.1:0-10009 GCA_028533065.1 Trachops cirrhosus | reverse complement strand
GGTTATGCTACAACTCATACTTGCAAACATTTTCTTCTTCCACCCTCCTTTCCCAGATGATGATGATGATTTTTCCTCATCATTATCATCATCATGAGGTATAACTTCTATCCCCATTTTACCACTAAGGTACTGGTTTCACACAGAAGTGGCAGCCTCACTCCAAAGACTGGAGATGGACTGCCACCATGAAATATTCGGGACATGTTGAGTCTGTCTTTAACCAGCTGAACATAGAACCCCACCCCCAAACAACACACATCCCCCCAAAAAAAGAATGCTTAAAAAGAAATATAAAATGGTCACTAAAGAAAAACAAAGATGAGAAAAATAAATATCCTGAAGACTCATAAGGACCATCAGTTTGGATTGGTTGTCAACAGCAGAAGTTCAGATCCTCCTTAGCCTTGGGGCCATGCAATCGAGATACAGATAAAAGCCATATCTGTTTCCTCTATCTCATGATTCATCTATAATTATAGACCTTGTCAATGTTTCAAAAAAAGAAGCAAACACATCTAGCTCTGTACCCCAAAAGCAGAGCTGCATTTGAGAGGCAGCTCTCTGACCGACTCAACGGAGGTGATGTACAAGGACCAGAATTCCAGCCACAAAGAACCGCTGCTGTTATTTCTTTTCTCTGCATTAGGACCAGTAGATTAACTCCCTCCTTGCATTGGTAGTTGAAAGGCACAGACATCTTTATAAATGTATCCAGGAGCTGTAGTGAACAAAATGTGCTGGCTAAGATTTAAGCAAAAGGAGGGGCGTACCTATGTAAGGCCTGCTGAAGTTGACTAAACTGAAACCTGAGTTACTTGGACATAGAAGAGAATGCCCAAAGGCTTCTCAGAATGGGACTCTAATGAGCTGGTTTCCAATGTAAAGCAAGAACCAGAAAAACGTCTTCCTTAGTATGAGAGTAAAATAGAAATAAAAGTGCTCTATGTTTAGTAAGCTTAATAAATAAGAACATTAATTTAAAAATAAAAATCTGCCCCAAATGTTTATACTGGGTAGAGAGAGGACAGGTGTGTGAGGAATATTCTCTGAATATTAATAAACAGAACACATCATGTGACCTAATTCACAGTACTTGGTTAGCAAGAAAAATGTGAAGCCAAGAACTCAGCTTAAGATTTAAAGTGTTCTGACTCACAGGCAGCCCAGGGCAACCACTAAAAATTTTTTAAAGATAACAATTGATATGCTAACAGATGAGATAAAGTGGAATCATGTACAATGCTCAATTAAATCCAGAAAAAGAGGGGAAAAGAGAGGTAAATAAAGAAAAAAATACAACAAATAGAAAACAGTTACAAACATGGTAGAGAGTAATCCAATGATATAAACCGATTTAAATGTGAATAATCTAAATACACGTGTGAATTTATAAATCAGAGATTATGAGAGTTCATAAAAAACAAAAACTACTATTTGTTGTCTATAAAAAACAGAAAGACACAGTTATGTTAAAAATAAAGTGATGGAAAAGTTATATGATACTAACACTTGTAAAGAGGAAATGGACTGCCCTATGTTAATTTCAGACAAAGGAGACTACAAAAGAAAATTATCGGGAATAAACTGGGGCATTACAAAATGATAATGAGGTGATTTCTCCAGGAAGACGTAACAATCCAACAGGCACACACCCACCATAGCACCGAAATAAGGGATGATAAAACCGTCCTCACACGGCAGGCAGAGGCACCCTTCTGACAGGAACCCCTTTGTTGAAAGTGCAGCACGCTCAAGATATGGGGTAAAGCAACTCTATTTTTTTCTCTTGTTCCTACAAACTTTCTCTATGGAGTTAGATCTCCTTCCCCTGTCCTCTGTCACTTTAAACATCTTCAAAGAGTTAGTAATTAATGTCCTTCCCAGCGAAATAATAACAGCTCTGGAATTTAAAGACGTTTCCCTTCTTCCAGCCCTGTCCTCTGCACGTGAGCCCCCTGCGGTAGGACAGGGACTCTGCCAGCTTTTCTCCCTGCCAGCGGCATGGTTTCTGACACCTCCGTGGCTGGAGCAGATGAAAGGACAGAAGTAAGGGAACAGAAAGGCTCTCTCCTGAGAGGCACTGAATGTACTTTGGTTTCTACATGTACATTTCACATGTGCATTTACATATACATTTCTAGGGCTGTAGAAGGGGTTTTGTGAATGTGATGGTTAATTTTATGCCTCAACATGGTTAAGTCACAGTACCCAGATATTTGGTCCAATAGTCTGGATGTTGCTGTGACTGTAATGTTTAGATGAGATTAACATTTAAGTTAATCGACTTTGAGTAAAGAAGATTAGCTTCCATAATGTGGGTGGTCTCATCCAATTACTTGAAGGCATTAAGAGAAAAAAAAAGCTGACATTCCCTTAGGAAGAGGAAATTCTGCCTCCTGATGGTCTTCAGACTCAAGCTGCAACATAAACTCTTCCCCTGGTTCTTCAACCTGCCAGCCTACCCTGAAGATTTTGGACTTGCCAGCTTCCACAATAGCGTAAGTCAATCTCTTAAAATGCATACATACATTCACACACACGCACCCTTTTGCTTCAGTTTCTCCAGAGAACCCTGCCTCATGCAGTGGGGTTTGCTGATGTAGTTGAGGATTCCCGCCTCTAGTTTATTGGCAAGGGTGATGCATATCTGCAGGGCCACTGAAATAAATCAGCCCCCTCGGTTGCTGCTTTTCTGCTTTTCAGTGATCCCTATGTGGATATCACTCTGGATAAAGTTCCTTTAAGAAAAATAACTCCAAGTCTATTTGATGGACATACTGATGGCTCTCCCTCCAACACACACACACACACACACACACACACACACACACACACACACACACCCAGCGGATTATCAGGAAAAGTCCACACAGACTTGTTCCTGCCCTGACCATATAACAATTTATACTTTGCTCTTTATAGGCTGCTGCAACCAGAATCTTTCTTTTTCTCAGGCCTGTGTCCCCCAAGTTGTGGGGGATGAATAATAAGTTATCAGAAAAATCCCCTTGGATCCCCACCTCTCTCTCTGAGACCTCAGGAGAGGTAACACCTCACATAACACACTGATTCTTCCCATATAAATCGTGTTTCCAACCTCTCCCTTCTGCATCTGTCTCCACATTCTTTTATAGCCTGGAAATCGGTGATCACAGAATCTCTCATCTGAGACTGCCTTTGCAAATCTGCCTCAGTCAGCCTACTCATCACAGCATTTGGCACTTACACTCTCAAGGCTTTAGCAAAAACACAAACAGAAAAGTACACACACACACACACACACACACACACACAGCCCTAGAGATTGATTTTCTTTCAGTCCCTGAAATGGCCTTTGCTCTTTTTTCTCTCTCAAATCTCAGTTAACCATGCTGTTGCCTGTGCTCTGCCACAGCTTCCCTTTCATTGGATAACTCCTACTTTTCTTTTTGCTCTCAATTTACATATTATTTCCACCAGAAAGCTACCTCCAAGCCTCCTCCTGGCCTCCACACCAATAGGAACTCAGTTGCGCCTGCTAAGTGCTCATCATAAGCATCCTTCTCCAACAGAGACTAGTTGTTATATGTTTGACATCTCAGCTAACATATGGGTAGCATAAGGGCAGGTACCACATGCATCTGGCTGAAGTTGTGTACCCAAAGCCTCACACAGTGACAGTCATAGGCACCCAACAAACAGGCTATTAATCCATTAACCATTTGCTTCATGCTTGGCACTCATTATGGGGAAAAACCGAATCATGTGAAATTCAGTCAATGAGAAAGACAATAAACAGGATTGCGCCTGTTTTCTACTTTGGTATTTGAATGGATTTCAAAGGGATGGTTACAAAATTATTAAAAGATCCCTGGCATTTCTGTTACAAAATACAATAGGAGGATTTAATATGAATTGGGACCTCAAAGACTATTTTAAACATCTTTTGAGTGTCAAGAGAAGGAAAAGAAAAATATTGAGGGGGAGGGCGGTGTGGACACTGAGAATACAATTGTTGGTATCTTTGTAAAGTTAGAGTGTTGGAACAGTTTTTATAAGATCTTGAACCAAATAGATCAAAATGTAATCATTAAGAAATGACATTTAACATTTTCTGTCCTTTAAGGGTCTTAAACCTTCAATGATAGAAATCGCTCTTTGCACCCTATACTAATATGAACTGAGAATTAAATAAGCATGCCTATTTTTAATATAGTTAAAGTATTATAAAGTTGAGAGAAGATATATGCCAATTCCTAAGAATTTGTAATTAAAATAGTCACTGAGTTGATAGGTCACTAAAATATCAGTTTAAAGAAAATCATAGTTTCTCCTTTAAAAGTAAAATTCTTATTAAAACACTTCCAACTATATTCCTTCATTTATTCAATTTGTCATGTGATCATAAAATCAAATTAGATTTAGATTTTATGAAGTAAGTCTTCACAAAACTATGTTGGTTATTTCCTCGGCAATTTGTAAGAATTTGACACAGTAGTTAATGATTTGCTTCGATCTCGCTCAAATGGAGGAAGTTAAACTGTCACTCCTGTAGTTCCCCGGGGCAGTAGCGCTGACAGTGCACAGTGTGACCTGGTTACAGACCTTGGGATGTCTTAGGCTTTTTACTCTGTTCTCATCTCAGTTGCTCAGGCATCCAGTCCATATTGTTATTTCCACTGATCTTCAATATCACCTGAATTTGCTTGTCAACTGAATTTGCTTCTGCAGACTGAAGTTAAAGAGAAAGGAAACCATTAACTTGATGCCACTTTAGTAGCTATTATTTTACTTTAGTAGCTTCAGTTTCTATTCCTAGCTAGTGAGTGGATAGATTTTGTCACAATACAGTTTGTATTCATAATATATTTAAATATATGCACTTTAATTTCTTTTCACTGTTCTTCATGAATATATATAATTCTAGACAGAGCTAAAGTAACCTTACTCCTAAAACAAAGAGAAAACAACTATATTTTAAATGGAGAAAGAATATAAAGTTATGAAAAATACAATTTGGGGAAAAATTCTAATAATGATACTCAACTACCAAATTACCTCTCATTGCCAAACATTGCATTTAACTACCAAATTTAATATTTAGTAATAGAATAATTATAAACAATCTTAATATTAAGAACAGAGACAAACTGTAATGAAAATAAACACAGCAATGTTGGAGTAATTTTGATCTTACAGCTTGTGATAACATCACAGACCAAAAATGATAGAATCAAAGTGCCATGTTTTGTTTAGCAACTCAAATGACTGGTCAAATACACTGCCTTTGGAGATGTCTAAACTGTCCCTTAGGAGATGATGTTGCTTTCCTGTCCCTTTTCCTGTCCATCTTTAAACCCGCAGGCATTTCAGGCTGCACTTAATCACTACACTTCTGAGTCTTTGTCACTTAAGTCACCAAAAAAGTTTTTTCTAAAAAGTGAATTAGTTCATGACAAATGAGCTTTCTGAACAATATCAAAATACTTTCAAGACCTCGTCTTTAGAGACAAAAGGAAGTCATGCTTGCCTAGATGTCACGGGACTGAGATGCCACAAAGAGAGGTCTCACTTTGGAACCCTGAAGTCAGGATGCATCTTCAACTTGAAAAAGCTCAAGGCTCCACCACTGCTCTCCGGTGCTGTCCTGTCTCCTGTCCTTTCCATGCATTTGACATTTAAGAAATTGGACTCGGACTTCAATTTTAAAGGCTTTCCTAGTGATTCTCTCTGATTACCTGATGTTTTCACCATTTACCTGTTAGTATAGCACCTAATGAGAATAGCCCTCCTTAATGCTTTGATGAGATTCATCTTTTTTACAGTTATGCATTTCACTCATATTTGCAATTATACTTACATTAGCAGTAACAAAACAATGCTAATTCCTTGAAATTAAAATAATCCTTTAGCCATTCCTTACAGTATGTGTTAAGGAATATGTGTTAATTATATATATTTATATATATATATATAATTTATCATTATCCACATATACAGTCTAATTTAACATTATCCACAATCCTTTGAATTCAGTACTATTGGTCCTATTTTAAACATAGGAAAATTAAAGTTCTCAGATTTAAGATTTTTGACCAATTTTGAATGGCTAGAAAATCAAGATCTATCTGAATCCGAAGCATATGCTTTTACACACACACAGACACACACACACCACACATCCCTTTTTAACCCTTTGTGTTTTAACCTTTATTAGTCTGTTCTTTCCCTCATAATAGAAAACTAAAGCATTTACGATTTATTTCTCGTGATAAAAATTAGGTTTGTGCTCTTATTTTAAAATCATTAAAGCACTTAACCTTACTAAATTTCTTATCTTAGAAAAGTATTTTTTAAAAACATGGATGTACTTGAAGGTTATCATGCTAAGATATGTCAGACAGAGAAAGACAAATACTGTATGATTTCACTTACAGGTGAGATCTAGAAAGTTAAGATAAATGAATAACAAACAGAAACAGACCCATAGGTACAGGACAAACTGATGGTTGCCAGAGGGCAGAGGGGTCGGGGGAATGAATGAAAAAGGTGAAAGGGAGTAAGACGTGCAAACCTCCAGTTACAAAATAAATCAGTCACAGGGATGTAATGTACAGCACAGAAAACACAGCCCATGCTATAACAACTCTGTACAGTGACAGAGGGTTACTAGATTTATCCCGGTAATCACATGATAAGGTATATAAACGCTGAATTAGTACATCATACACCTGAAACTAATATAATATTATATGTCAACTGTATTCAATTTTTAAAAAACTTGAAGCTGTTCTGTCTTTATCTTGTCTCTCTTGGTGCTCCATAGCATAGTGGGCTCCCACTTTAATACTCTAGCAGGGGTGTCCAACCTTTTGGCAATTCTGTGCCACACTGGAAGGAGAGTTGTCTTGGGCCACACATAAAATACATTGCAACATGTATGTAATCACACACACACACACACACAAATCTCATAATGTTTTAAGTAAATGTACAATTTTGTGTTGGGCCACGTTCACAGCCATCCTAGGCTGCTTGCAGCCCACTGGACACAGATTGGACACCCCTGCTAGTGGATCATATATGGAATGGCCCTATGAAGAGCATAAAGTTGAAAGGATGGTTACAGAGCCCACAATGCCTCCAGGCCCTCAATTTTTTTTTTTTTTTTTTTTTTTACCAAAGCTTCCACAGCTCCCGGAATCCACACCACTAGGTGTCTTCACTTATGGCTAAGCTACTGCTGCCTCCAGAAGACTTTTGTTTAAAGATATATCTAGGATTCAATTTATTATTTTTATTGAGTTAACTTTAATGTGCAAATCAGGTATATGTGACAAGATGGCAAAACACTCTAAGTTTTGATGTGGAGTTCAATAAATAATTTTAATAATAATAATAATAATAATAATGCCTTAGGTTAAGACTACTGGGAGGTAGACCTGAGTGGAGGCCCTCTGAGGAAACTCAGCAGTGAAAGAGGAGAAAGAGGATCAGTACTGGGTGAGAAAAAATAAACCAGCAAAACAAAAGGACACGGTAACACACTTCAACAGTTTATCCTTTTATCAAGGCACACAAACAAGATCTGAACACATCCATTAAACACAAAGTAATTAGTATAGAAGTGACAGGATTTGTTCTGTGGTTAATTATTCTTACAGAACTCTAATGTCATAGGTGGAATATTCTTTATAAATTTCACTAAGTTTAAAACATGTCAACAACCTCAATCATAAAGCCTTTTGAGAATGTAATGACTCTGCTTTTGAGTGTCACTCACATACTCCAAAGAAATACAGTAATATTTGTGCCACCACATTGGGTGAGGTTATCATTAGTTCATTCGACAAATATACTCTCATACCTGGTAAGTGCTAGGAAGGAAGGAAGGAAGGAAGGAAGGAAGGAAGGAAGGAAGGAAGGAAGGAAGGGAGGAAGGGAGGAAGGGAGGAGGGGAGGAGGGGAGGAGGGGAGGAAGGGAGGAAGAAAGGAAGAAAGGGAGAAAGAAAGAAAACCCTAGACAGAGAAACCCACAGTGCTGTGCTGGAGCCAGCCTATGCCAGCAGGCAAGAACCAAAAGTTACATTTTCAGGAATTTTTTGAGAGCTGTTGTTAAACAGACACTATTAAAAATTAAATTATATAAGTGCACAAATACATTTTACTTTTTAAAAAGGTAATAAATATTTAAAGCTTATAATTTCTTAATCATTATCTGTGCTCTTGAGGCTACTTATGTCTATTGGACCTGTAAGATGGAAATACAATATAATAGCATACTACTCTGCATCTCTTCCCAATTCTGCACTCAGTGATATCAGACCGGTAACTTGGAAAGGTTGGTGTGGGAGTATTCATACCACAGAAAGCAGCTAAAGCAGCAAATGCTACAAATCAGTTTGATTTCTTTTCTTGTGTTGCTTGTCAAACATAAGGAAATAATGGAGAATGCATCGATGCGGATCTAACTGAAAAGTGTATTGTGTTCACGTTCGCTGCACTGCCAATAGCACAAAACTTTGAGGAAATATACCTCCGTATTCAAAAGGACTATGCAGCTCGGCAAAGTCACTCACAACAGTGACTAACAAGGACAGTCCACACATACATCTTTGTTGCCTCACTTTCACCTTACTAGTGTAAACTGAAATATCAACCAGCATTCACGTCAAAACTATGCTCACCCATCGATTGCAGTGACAGGTTGACTACGGACATAAAAGTTTAGCAAAGTTAACCATTGTATTTCCTGAGAATCAGTGGACTATGTGGAATTATTAATAAAGAGCATTCTGTATTTAATTATTTATATATTGTATGCTACAATCTTTATGTCAGTAAAATGATAAACTTATATACACATATATGCATTCTCTTTTGGGGGGAATGATTGTTAAATATTTATGAACACATGTCTGGAGTTGCTGTAGAGTCTAGTGTGAATCTAGTGTGATTTGGACAGTGTAGTACTAGAAACAGACAAAGGTATTTGAGAATAACAGACTGAAACCCAACCTACACTATGCCCTAAGGGGCCGCAGAACAATTTTCTTTGAGGATCTAGTAGTACTTGAGATAAGTAGGAATTGGGCTATGTGTTAAGACAGTAGAATTCTTTATGATTGCTGAAATAATATGTTAAAGATGATTTTATATGTAATACATCAGGGAGTAAAGAACTCCAGCATGCAGATCTGATGATTCTGTATATGAGGGTAAAAGGTCATTAATCTACAAAGTTAAGAGAAAATATCATTTAAAAAATAATTTTGACTGCAAGGCTTTTCCAAGTATATTCCTCTAGAGAAAGATGTACAAAATTATACTAGAACTACATGCTGTGAGGACGTGTAAGACATTCACTTATAAGATGTGCCTTGGAGCCGCCAAGTATGAAACAATTTAAGACAACCCCACCCACCAGATATCCTGAGATGGCAGAATGTGGACGTGGACAGCAAGCTTTCCAAAGTGCCAGATAGTGAAAGTATCCAGACAATGGAGAAAAGCTCTGTACCCGCGGTTGTGGGTGGAGGGCAAGGAGAACAGGCGTTTTCAATGCTCCCAGGCACACTCCTTGAGAGAACAGCCCCATAAAGGGAAAATTCTGTGGAGCATTTCAGAGAAAGCTGCCTTCTTTTCCCTGTGCACTTCCAGCGAGGTTAACTCTGAATGAGTATTCTTAGATACCTGGGAAATGATCAAACGTGCACATGGGGTGGACATGTGGTGTGTGTGTGTGTGTGTGTGTGTGTGTGTGTGTGTGTGTGTGTGGAGGCACATGGGGGTAAAAAAAAGACTAGGAGTCCATGCCCTCCTAGTAGTTGTCCTTGGTATTTACTCCTTAGATTCTTAGATTGCAAAAGATATTAGTCATTTGATTTTAAGTGCATTGTTTCTACTATGAATCCTTGTCTCACATACAGCTCTGTGTTTGGGGTACTTACAGAGAAATTCTTGAATGTCAGAAAATGATGCTTTCCTTTTCATTTTTCTTTCTGTATTTCAAGCACCTGCATCAACT
>JAPYXV010006132.1:0-10009 GCA_028533065.1 Trachops cirrhosus | reverse complement strand
AGACAACTGTACTTGAACAACAATTAAAAAAAAGAGAAAAAGTACACATTTTAGATGAAACATATATAGCTTGATCTGCTTTTTTTTTTTTTTTTTATCATGGGTGTAATGGCATTTGAAGATCAGCCGAAGAGATTTTTCCAAGATACAACCAATGTGTTTTCTTCTGATGCTACCCAACTGTCTGATATAAGTGTGTGGTGAGTCTTAGCATGAGGTTTTATACATTTATTCACCATTTTTTTCATTTAGTTTTTAAGCCTACTTTGGCTATTGTATATATTCAGAGGTATGGTATATTACTAAATATTTTTAGAAGTTACAAAGCTAATATCCCAAATGGATACTATTTTAAAAAGAACTTTAGTTCTCCTCCCCAGCATTTATGTGCAACCTTAATATATGGTGGATACATTTTTAGAAGTGGGATTTGGCACTAGATTAAGAAGTATTAGAGAAATACATAAAAATGCAAGCTTGGAAAAAGTTTACATTCTGCCCATCTTTTCTACCCTGGATTTCTTTTTTGTGCTTAGGCTGGGCATATTATTGAAAAGTGTGCCAAAAAAGCATGTTTTAATCATGAAAATGGGAAATGCAGTGAATGGATTTTCATTTATCGTTGCTATTAGTTTGTTTTACTGCTATTGTGAAACTGTTCTTGTTTAGTGCCAGTTCTTTTATTGATATATCTTGCATTCATTTTTAAACAAAGCAGAGTGCACAGAGATCTCTTGAATTCTAGTATCAGTAACTGACATTTTCTTCTCCTAGTGCATCATCTGTTCAAATGTTCTTGATGGAAACAACAACAGTATAGGATCTCCTTGTAATTCACTGGCTAATATCAGCACTGTCACAAACTCTCCTATGTTGCCTTCTGATTCTGGTTCTCCATTTATTATAATAGATGAACTTTCAACTAAGTGATTTGCCCATCCCAAGATTTTTTCACCAGTGGAGAAACACACATGGGCACTCTTTCGCTCATGTATTCCATCTCTCTCTTCTTTCTCTCTTTCTCTCTCTATCACACACACACACAAGGTGGAGCAATAACAGAATTGTATGGTATAACTTAGACTATTTCCTATTTATCTCTTTTCCTAAGAGTGTGTTTATTTAGAGAACTTGAATGTCTAATTCCTGTGTATGCCCTTAAAAATAATGTAATATTTTCTTTTTATCATGTGTACAACAATCCCTTTATTTATAAAATGTATGTCTAATTTTATAAAGATGATTGATGATAACACAATTTGTAAGAAATGCCTTTTACCCATAAATCATCATACAAATGCAAATTTTGACAAAATCACTTTAAAGATTAAAAACAGATTGATGAAAGACGATAAACATGTAAACTAAGAAAATAAAAAGTACAAGTAAATCCATTGGAATATTTTAGAACGTATTCTGAACTCAAATGTCCAAAATGAGAATAGGAGGAAAATATGTCTGGTAAAAGAAAATAATGTAATATTTTCAAAGATGTTTTTAAAATATCAACTATTTTGAAGATATAATTACATATCTTCAAGTTGATAATATATAGAAACATGTTGCACCTTGACTTTTTTTATAAAACAATTGAGAGCTCTATTTATTTATGTGAATAAAGAAATAGAATTATAAGTTCTGATGGAACATAATTGTTCTGTTAATCAACAGGTAAAATTATTTTTAAGGTTATATACTGAATACCTGTGTTAGTTTTTAATATTTTCAGTAATTGTTAGTTTCCACTTAGTAAGGAAAAGTCACCTATTGCAAGAAGTTTTTAAAACTAAGCTACTTATAGCATACAGATCCAAGGGTTGCCTATTTTACACATGGATCCTTGAATATTTAATTTGTTGGGAAGCAATAGGGGAAGCAAAATGAATGAAAGGTAATTGAATAGGAAGAAAATAATATGTAATTGAGGCTTCACTCAGTTTGTACTTAACCTGATTATCCCTGGTAATTTTGTATTGTATTTATGTGGGAAAAACACAACGTTGATAAACTGTGGTCTTTTAAATTTCTATGAATTACCTTTTGATTTGATTAAATACGGACTTAACATGTTAAGGCTTTTCTACAAGAATTATGTGCTTCCAGTTGTTCCCTGAGGGCTATAAATATTTGCTTAAACCCTAATTTTCTATTTGAAAGTCTGAAAGGTTTTTAAATAAGAAAAATCATGTGTTAAAATATTTGAATCTAAAGTGTTTTAAGTAATTGAGGGTAGTTTTAGCATTTTGAAAAATAGAAATGTATCTTCATGAACTGAAGGTTATAATTGGCTTATATTTCTTCACTAATAAGAATAGTTATCTAAAATATTTATAAAAGTATTTCTTTGTCATTGCAAATAGTCATAATCATGAAAATTTGATGTAGGTATTCCCCACATGGGAAAAAGACTGTGGCACCAAGAATTTTTTTGAGCCCTGGCTGGTGTGGCTCAGTGGATTGAGTGCAGGCCTGCGAACCAAAGGGTCACTGGTGTGATCCCCAGTCAGAGCACATGCCTGGGTTGCAGTCTTGGTCCCCAGTAGGGGGTGCACAAGATGCAACCACACATTGATATTTCTCCCACTCTCTTTCTCCCTCCCTTCCCCTCTCTAAAAATAAATAAAATCTAAAAAAAAAAAGAATTGTTTGGCAATGGCCCTGATGAAATTGATTAGAATGGATATATATGTAGGGGACAATTCTATTCACCTGTGAAAAAGTGAAACTGAATATTTATCAGATGACTGGAATCACTATGGTCTCCTGAAACTGGGACAAGATTCTACTTGCTAAGAACAAGTGAACTATTAATAATGCCTTTTTTACTCAGCATCTTTACTTGTCAAACCTTTAGTCGGCCAATTGTAGACTTATAACAAGACCTTCATGGAATTAGATGTGCTTACAGTGATGTTCCTTGCTGAAAGGAACCCTAGGCAGAGTACCCTAGGATGCCACCACTCACTATAATATGCTCGGAATCAAGGATTTTCCATTCTGTTGCCCTTTAAATGTGTGTATTAGCAGGATCAATTTCTTCAATGATTTTCCATTTAATGATTTTCAGACCAAAGCAAATCTAACTTTTACATGGTATTTTGTGGTTGACTTTTCAAAATTATGGTAAGACATTTTTTGTCATCCTAAACATACCAAGGAATTGTCATGTAAGTTTTCCATAGTGAAGGGTATATATTAGCTTCCTGTGGATTCCATAACAAAGTACCACAAACTGGTAGCCTAAAACAATAGAAACAGATTATCTCAGAGTTCTGAAAGCTAAAACTCGAAGAGCAAGGTATCAACAGAGTCTAGAAGCTCTGAGAGAGAACCTGTTGATATGTCTGTCCTAGCATCTTGTGATTGCTGGAAATCCTTGCTTTGCAGACCTATCACTCCAATTTCTGTCTTCATCATCATATGGGATTCTCCCTGTGTCTCTGTCTTTTCATGTGGCCTTCTTTTTCTAAGAAAATTTGTTGTTTTTTTTATTTTTCGATTCAGCTGACATTCAATATTATATTAGTTTCTGGTGTACAACATAGTGGTTAGACATTTATATAATTTCCAAAATGATTCCCTGGATAAGTGTAGTACCCCCACCTGACACCATAGTTATTACTATATTATTGACTATATTCCCTATGCTGTACTTTATATACTCATGACTATTATGTACCTAACAATTCCCCCATCTGGCAAACATCAGTTTGTTCTCTATATCCATGAGTCTATTTCTGTTTTGTTTGTGCTATAAAAGCTGGAGAGAAAGACAATATTGGAATCACAGAATCTTTGAATTTAAGAAGTCTTTTAATCTACCTCTCAATGCAAGAATCCTTTTAAGAACCTCAGACAGATTATCTTTTAGCCTTAGTTTTAAATCTTGTAGTAATGAACCAACTCCCTCACATAACAGTTCATTCTATTGTTGGATAACTCTCTGTTAGAAAAGCTCTTACATTAAAAAGAGAGAGTAGGTATAGAATTTGTATCTAGGTAGCCTGTTTTATTGGCTCTTCAGAATTCAAGCAAATCAAATGAGTTATTAAAAGCTCATGAGTTAAGATTCTAATTCTTCATTAATTTTTGTCCCTGATGCTTGAAATATTAGTACTCTCACTACAGGATATTTTTAATCTCATCTCCTAAATGAATTTTTAAAATTCAACTAGAAGCAACTATATATAAATATCAATGATGAAAATGCATGTATGGTACATTGGATATCCATGGAGAAAACAAATTATAATTTGTCTGTAGTGTTTTTAAATATTTTAGATCTTAAAAGTTGACCCTGAAAATAGATCATATAAGTACATTTCACTGTCAAATAGTTGAAACTGTGCATTTAGAAAAGGCCAGAGAACAAGTAATATGAAAAAGGTCACCTTGTTTCCTTTAAATACAATGATATCTCAAAATATGGTTCTTTTTTATTAAATTTTATTGATTATGCTAGTACAGTTGTCCTGATTTTTCCCCCTTTGCTCCCCTCCACCCAGCACCCACCACTCCCTCAGGCAACGCCCCCACCATTGTTCATGTCCACGTGTCATGTCTATAAGTTCTTTGGCTTCTATATTTCCTATACCGTATTTTACATCCCTATGGCTATTCAGTTACTACCAATTTGAACTTCTAAATCTCCTCACCTCTTCACCCATTTCCTCACCTGCCTCCCATTTGGCAACCATCAAAATGCTCTCCATATCCATGATTCTGTCTCTGTTCTTCTTGTTTGCTTAGTTTGTGTTTTAGGTTCAATTGTTGACAGTAATCTATTTATTGCAATTTTATTGTTCATAGTTTTGATCTTCTTTTCTTAAATTATTCCCTTTAACATCTCATATAATAATGGTTTGGTGATGATGAACTCGTTCAGTTTTTTTCTTGTCTGGGAAGCTCTTTATCTGCCCTTCTAATGATAGCTTTGCTGGATAAGCAATCTTGGCTGTAAGTCTGTGCTTTTCATGACTTTGAATATTTCTTGCCAATCCCTTCTAACCTGCAGAGTTTCCTTAGACAAATCAGCTGACAATCTTATGGGGACTCCCCTGTAGGTAACTGTCTATCTCTTGCTGCTTTTAAGATTCTCTCTTTATGTCTAACCTTTGGCATTTTAATTATGATATGTCTTGGAGTGGGCCTCTTGGCATCCATCTTGTTTGGGACCCTCTGTCCTTCCTGGACTTGTATGTCTATTTCCTTCACTAAATTAAGGAAGTTTTCTTTCATTATTTTTTCAAATAGATTTCCAATTTCCTACACTTTCTCTTCTCCTTTGGCACCCCTATGATACAAATTTGGAATGCTTGAAGTTGTCCCAGAGGCTGCTTATACTATCTTCATTTTTTTTGTTCTTTTTTCTTCTTGTTTTTCTGATTGGTTGTTTTTGCTTTCTTATGTTCCAAATCATTGATTTCATTCTCAGCTTTATTCACTCTATTGTTGTTTTCCTATAAATTGTTCCTTTTTTCAATTAGTGTATCCTTCATTTCTGACTGGATATTTTATGCTGTTGAGGTCCTCAGTAAGTTCCTCAAGCATCCTTATAAACAGTGTTTTGAACTCTGCATCTGACAGATTTCTTATCTCCATTTTGTTTAGTTCTTTTTCAGGAGTTTTGATCTGTTCTTTCATTGGGGCCATGTTTCTTTGTCTCCTCATTTTGGCAGCCTTCCCATGTTTGTTTCTGTGTATTAGGTAGAGTTGCTATGACTCCCTATCTTATATCATGGCCTAATGTAGTAGGCATTCTATAGAGTCCAGTGGCACAGCCTCCCCTATCGCCTAGTCTAGTTACTTGAGGTGTACCCTTTGTGTGAGTTGAGAACACACCCTCCTCTTGTAGTTGAGCCTTGATTGCCACTGGCAGATCAATGAGAGGGATTTACCCAGGCCTATCAGCTGCAAGGATTGGATGTGACTACTGACGCCCAGCCTCCACTCTTTGTGAAGGATCAGCTGTGCGGGGGCAGTGTGGTGTTCCAACGTGATCTGTAGCTGTCCACTGGTTGTGCATGTTCAGTGGATTCCCAGGTGTGCAGGTCAAGGTCAGCCCCCACCTGTGTTTTGCCTGGGGCCACCCTTCCTGAGCTGTAAAGCAATCTGAGATGGCTGCTACTTGTGCTGGACTTGGAGATTCCTAGGCAAAGCTGAGCTGTGAATCTAGGCTGGCTACTGCCAGTGCTGGGCTTGGGGCCACTTAGCAAGTGGTATGGGGCCTGGAGGCTCACTGAGGCCAGCTCTTTTGTGCTTGATAGGATTTTTGAAGTTGTGAAGCATGAGCCAAAACCAGCCATTCATATGGAAAAGTGAGGGTTAACAGTTTGGATGGGCACTTAAGTTAGGTCAGACAAAGTCTCAGGGGATCTCTAGGGTGGGGCAAACAGTGTTAGCCAGGTTGGTGAAGTCTCAGATATGTCACCTGCCTGCCAGCTCTGTGGTTCTGTTGGCGGAAGGTTTAGAAAAGGGACAATGGCTTCTGCCCACCTTTCTGTCTAGGAGAAAACTGTCCTCCAGCTACTACCTTGATGCCAAATACTTCAGTTCCTCCCTGTATGCCACTGGGGCCTTTCAAGCTGTTACTCTGGTGCTCAGAGGGAGTGAGCCTGAGTAAGTCCATTTGTGGATTCTTTAAGGGCAGTTGCTTGGGACTCTAGAAGTTTCTTTCACCAACTTAATCCCTGTTGGGTTTTGAAGCCAGAAGTTATGGGAATTTATCTTCCTGGCACTGGAAACTTCAGCCAGGGGGACTGGCATGGGGCTGGGACATTTTGTTCCTGAGATAACCCTCCCAATTTTTTCCCACCTCACATGGGTATGGGACCAGCCTGTTCCACATCTGTGCCCCTCCTACCACTCTGGATGGATGTGGTTTCTTTCATTCCATAGTTGTCAGACTTCTATTCCACTTGATTTCTGATGGTTTTGAGTGTGGTTGTTCTACATTTTAGTTGTAATTTTGATGTGATTGTGTGAGGAGGTGAGCCATGTTTCAAAATATGGTTTTTATCCCAAGAGTAAATAAGATTTATTTTTCAAATGTGTATAATGTATATATAGGTGGAGTCATATATCATATAAGAATCTTAGAAACTTCTCAACTTTCTTAACAGTAGCACACTTAATGACCATGGTCTCTCAAAAGAAATGCATTAAATTAATACAGTTATTAACTTAGTCCTATACATTGAACAATAAGATAGATGAATGAAATTGGAGATCTCTGTGTATTACTGACAACAAAGTAAATTGATCAACCTTTTAGGGGAGTGGCCAGGCTACATTGTACTAATAGTGAGTACAGGAGTCAGAAGACTGAACTGATAGCTCCAGCTGTATCATTAGCTCTGTAGAGAGGTGACTTTGGGCAGGTCACTTCACCTCTCTGGGCTTCAGATTTCCAACCTGTAAAAGTATAGTTGGACTAAATATTTTCAAGCTCCCTTCTGTCCCTTAAAATTTTGATTCTGTAAAAAACATCTGCCTTAATCTTTGCTAGCATGACAGGGAAAGTCATGGTGGCATTAAACTTCAGAAGTGTTTAAGAAAATATTTATGAAATTAGAGAGCTTTATACCTAATACATTTGTTCTCTCTGGCAACAAGAAACTCATTTTGTTCAGCCTCATCAATTGTTTCCTCCCTTCTATGAATTATGCATGCTTTATGATGAAATGTGGGAAGCTAATTTCCCCCTGGTTTCTTGTTTAGTGTGGATAAATGATCATCTCAGGATTTCCATATTAATAACAACTTCCCACTGACAAATGACTAACCATAAAATTTTCATTCTACTGTAACTACAGCTTGAGACAAAATGAAATAAAGATACACTTGACATGTTTGTTTCAGAGAAGTGAATGAGACAGGGCCAAAAGCTACGTCAATGATAAAAACTTTGTCCCAATATGCATTTGGAAATACCCAACTAGTACTGAAAAGCAGAGTATCAGCAAAATAGCTTCTTCTTTTTCTTCAGTAATTAGCAACTGGCTATAACAAAAACATTGACTTCAGTTTAGTTGATTTCTTGGAATGGCCCTTGTGCTTGGTAACTCCCCATTGAACACAAAGGAAAAAGGACACATTTGAAAGTCGCAAAGAGCTGGTCTGTGATTTTGAGCTGAGGAAGAATATGCTTTGAAATTACATTATCCGACAGAGAATCCTAATTATACTTTGCATTTCTAGTCTCTCTCTTCTGAGAGGAAGGGTTTAGATTGCTTCCTTAGCTAAACTTATATTAAACTCTGCAGTGGCTTACATTGAGTCTTATTCTTGGATAATCTTTTCATAAGTCCGAGGTCTTTGGAAAGGAAGGTGCAGAGGCTAGGATGTTGGGGCTGTTGAGGGAAGTTCGCTAAAAATCCCTTAAACTTGATTTGGAATACATTCTGATGTCACAGGGATTAGCGGAAATTTAAAAACTTTTTGTGATATGCAAGTCTGTCAAGAAAGTGGTATTTGAATTCACTGTGGTGGATTCCTAATGCCCTTTCTGAAGGAAGTGTAGTGGTACATATCAAAAGCCTTAAAAATGTGTACATTTTTGATATAGCATTGCTTCTAGGAATTTTTCTTCGTGAAAAATATGGAACAGATAGAAAAGGATGTTTAATATAATGTTATTTATAATTGTGAAAACCCTAATGTTTTCAACAAATGCTGGGACAACTGAATATTCACATGCAAATACTGAACTTGGTCTCCTACCTCACTCCTTATATAAAAATTAACTCAAAATAGATCAATGACCTAAATATGAAGAGCTTAAATCACTAAAGTCTTAGGAAAACAACAGCGGTAAATTTTTATGATCTTTGATTGAGCAATAGATTCTTAGATACAGCACCAAAAGCATGAGCAACAAAAGGAAAAATTGATAAATTAGATTTTATCAAGATTAAGAACATTCGTGTATCAAAGGAGGTGAAAAAGAGAATGAAAGGACAACTTATAAAATGATAAAAATATTGGAGACTTCCGGCCAAGATGGAGGCATAGGTAGACACACTGTGCCTCCGCACACAACCAAGATAGGGATGACAACAAAAATTTAGAAACAGAATAACAACCAGAACTGACAGAAAATTGAACTTTATGGAGGTCGGACAACCAAGGAGTTAAAATAAACACGTTCCTCCAGACCCATAGGAGGGGCGGAGTTGAGCAGCTGGGCGGAGAGGGATCCCAGCACAAATAGCTTGGGACCTGGCGTGTGAGACCACAGCAAGCGGATCGTGGCTGTGCAAGCGGCGGCTGGCAGACCCTGGCCAAGGGGTGGCAACCGGCAGACCCAGCGAGATGTCGATTGTGAAGCAAAGCACTGCGCCCAACCCAGGATCCCAGTGCTGGGAAATAGAGCTTTGGGGCACTGATTGAAAACACCTGTGGGGGTTGAGGCGCCGGGAGAGACTCCCAGCCTCACAGGAGAGGTCATTGGAAAGACCCACGGGGTGCACAAGCCCACCCACGTGGGAATCAGCACCAGAAAGGCCCAGTGCTTGGGGGAAGTGGCAGAAGGGACCGAAGTCCAGTAACAGAGAGTGGAGCAAGCGCCATTGTTCCCTCTCGGACCCTGCTCCCACATACAGCATCACAACCCAGCAACTGGGGTGCCCCACCCAGGTGAACACCTAAGGCTCCGCCCCTCATATATAACAGGTGTGACCAGACCAAAAAAAAAAGATGGCTCCAACAGAAGAACAAATGAAAGCCCCCGAACCCATCCTTTTAAGCGACCAAGAGATAGCCAACCTATCAGAGGCACAGTTCAAAACACTGATGATCAGGATGCTCACAGAATTGGTTGAATTTGGTCGCAAATTAGATGAAAAAATGAAGGTTACAATAAGTGAAATGAAGAAAAATGCACAGGGAACCGATAGTGATGGAATGAAAGATGGGTCTCACATCAATGGAGTGGACCAGAAGGAAGAAAAAGACATACAATCAGAAAAGAATGAAGAAATAAGAATTCAAAAAAATGAGGAGAGGCTTA
>JAPYXV010006131.1:0-10010 GCA_028533065.1 Trachops cirrhosus | reverse complement strand
TCTCTCACTTGATAACTTCATTGTGCCACTCTCCTTGTTATAATCCTTCTACGCCTCCTGATGAAGCTCAGCTCCACAGCCTGACCTAGGATGCTCTTCACAGAATGGCTTCTGCAAACCCTTGAAGTTCATCTCCCATTCTCACTCTCCTTTCCACCTTATGAGTTCCTGTTTCCCAAATATGCCACACCAGTGTTTATCAACCTTGGTCACCTACATACTTATTACCATGTTCATGTACCACCTGTATTATTTTTTGCATATTGTTTTTTAATTGACCTCATTTTTAACTAAAATAAAGTTATTCCAAATGAAACTTTGTTATCATGCTATGAATGGAAAACTGAAATCAGCTGCCACTATAAAAATAAAGTGGTGAAAATTTACACAATAAAGTTGAAGCAATATATAATAAAGTTCTAAGAAGGTAATGTTGCCTGCTAAAGTATCTGAGCCATATCCTGTTCTCTGAAAAACAGGGGGGCCAGCAAATGTTACAGGGATGGGAAATATACCAGGGAAATGAATAGAGACTTGGGTTATTTACATAGATTGACAAGCATGTGAGGAATATAGGTGATCATAGGCATTGTTAAAAGCCAAGATCAAGAAAGCAGTAGCCTGTAAGCCATCAAAACAAAATGAGAAGGCTGTGAGGGGAATGAAATTTGCGAAGACATAGTCAGAACCCCCAGAGGTCAGAGTCTAAGGGACAGCAGCCCACAGTTTAGCCCAGGTTTTACAGTGAACACATGACTACCTCATATGCCTTTCACATTTGGTTTGCACCTCTTCTCTATGCTTAAAATTAATCCTCATACCTAGTCTCCCTTCTTGACTCCATGTCTTTGAGAGATCTTAAAAATAAAGCCTTTTAATTAGATAGTATTCAAGTAGGCCAGTTTTATAAAGAGGTCTTCCACATTGACCACTGCATTAAAACCAACCTAAGTCCCTAGTCCTTTGAAAAGGTACAAAGAAACCCTTGTGCATAATAAGCTTTTAAAAAGGGGCTTTTTTAATCCTCACCCAAGAACATGCTTATGATTTGTGGAGAGAGGGGAAGGAAGAGAGAGAAAGAAGGAGAGAAACACCAATGTAAGAGAGAAACATTGGTTAGTTGCCTCTCATATGCTCCCTGACCAGGGACAGAACCCACAACCGAGGCCTGTGTCCTGACTGGGAATCAAACACATGTCCTTTCAGTCAGATGACACTACAGCCCACTGAGCATACTGGCTACGACAAAAAAGGTTTTTTGTGTATGTGTACTGTTTCAGTAGAACATTCAATCAACATGCTATATAAATCAGCAGAATATATAATTTGTCATGGTAAGTACTCAATAAATATTGCACCTTTGATGGTGATAAATTTCTTGTGTAGGAAAGCTAGCCTGTGTGGGAGGGAGAATGGGATAAACGGTCCCCAAGCTTAGCAATCTGGCTAGCTTTGACTTGTTCTGGCCTGCCTGGGGATATCCCCCCTCCGGGAAAACTAGTTGAGGATGGGTGTCATCACAAAGCTGGGTTCCAGGTTCCGCCGCCAAGATGGAGTCCCCTTTTGCTCACCCAGCTACACCAAAACACAGGAAGGCAAACTTAACTCAGAACAGAGCAAGCCCAGCGAGCAGATGTTTCTTTTTCCCTGAGAAGAAAACAATTTCATAAATTCAGAAATGGAAAGGACAGTTCACTCCATCCAATTAGCAAGAGCTAATTTAGATTTCAAGGTCATTGTGTACAGTGTACTCCCCATCACATGCCCAGAGCTTTGGCTCCACCCCCTCTCCGGTTTTGTGGCTCAGCATCCCTGCACACATGGTAAACGATCGCAATTTCCATGTTAAGATTTCATCTCCCAGCGATGTGCTGAAGTCCCCATCCTTAGGAAATGGCTGCTTGGCAAATGATGAAAGGTTTCACAGATTATGAAGGTCATGGCACAGTTTTCTCCTGCTTTATGGCTTAATTTAATTAGATCTCCTGTAATAGCTCAGCAACAAAATTGTGCTACAGAAGGGGCTCCAATTTGCCCATAGGCAACCTCAAAAGCAGAGCTAATATGAGATGTGCTGGATGACTCATCAGCTGGTGGAAAAGCAATGAAACTCCTTTTTTTTTTCTTTCAACGGGATCAGGCAAGGTGACTAAGAGAGCTTCCTTTGGAATAGACACCTAGACACCTGGTAGCTCTGCACCACAAGATCATCTAAAAATATGCTTACAGTGAAGCAATTAACAAAACCACTGTCTGACCTTGAAATTATTCTGGACCTTGAGGACCCTGATGGAGGTAGCAAAATCCAGCCATCTGGGACTTTGATCAACTGTGTCTGCCCCCAAGAGAGCAGCCGGACCTCAGTCAGCAGGAAGCTTCTCCAGGGCATGAGACCCAAGCAGGCAAGTCAGGGGACCAAGATGGTCTTACTTATTCTGACAGATGCTGAGTTACCTCATGCTTTTGCAAGATTTCAGATGTGCACAAATTCTGATATTGATTATCCTTGTTGGGGACACTTGCTTCACAGATGTTGTTTTTCAAACATGAAGCAAACCGAGGCCCTGAAGTCACAAGATGTTTTGGCAGCTCTGTTCAGTCTGGATCGAAAGGCATCCCCGTGGGGACAAAGCTTTTCTCCAGTTCCATTCACTTGCTATCTCCAGAGTGAGAAGATGGAGAGATAACCAGTTGACTGAGTGCCAAGTTATGGAGATTGTTTTTAAGATGAAAATAAGGAAAGCTTTACATAAGTGACAAATGACTTCCCAACTACATGTCTCCACTACATGTGACCAGTCATTCCATGTATGAATAGGGTTGCAAGCTAAGTCACAGTGCCAGAGATGGCCTAGGAGACAAGGTTCAGTGATGTGGTCAGTTGGTCGAGCCACACCTGCCTGGCAGGGCTGGAAAGGGAGCCACGCTGTTCCGGCTCAGAGCCTCAGCACACTGCCTGCCCATTAGGGGTTTGAGAATCCATCTCCAACACTGTCCTGCAGCCCCTTCCAGAATCGACCCTTGCAAGAGAGGCGTTTGAACCTCATTTGTGTATACAAAGCTCATTCTTCCATTGAACAAACACTGGCTGAGTATCTGTAACATGCATAGTCCCAGGGTAAGAGCTGGCAATGCAAAGAAGAATAAATACCTCTTACTTGACTATGCTTAATTCTTCAGAGAGAGCACATTCTGGTTCTGGAGACTAATACATAAACAACTGCAATGTGATTGCTTGAGAAGATCCTGCTTCCGTCACAAGAGAGGATTGGGGATCTTCCATCATGTGTTTGCTGCCAAATCTGCCACATAGGTGCTATGAGAACCTTGGCATTTTGCAAGCCTCCTGGAGCCGAGTTTATTTATCTATAGGAATTGAATACCCTTAAAAGGATACTCTTGGGGTCACTGATATAGGTATAATAGCATCCAAATATTCAGCTGACACAGAGCAGCAGCTCAGTCATAGCTTTAATGGGAATTCAAAGGTGCCGTGATAATGATGTCACAAAGTGCTATGAGAGCACAGAAAAGAGAGCTACTCTCTGGGCATTATAATTTCGTAAAGTTTTATTGGGTTGGCCAAAAATCCATTTGGTTCTTTCCATACAATGGCTCTAGTAGCACTTAGTTGTCTTTAACTCCATTTGAAATAATTTTGTTAGATTGTATTGTGACAGCTATCATATCAGTGGGCATTTTTAAAAAACTTATCAAAATTGGTGAATTTGGGGTAGTAGCCATTTTAATATTGAAGACGGAAGAAAATGCACAATGTTTTTGGCATATTATACTTTATTATTTCAAGAAAGGTAAAAAACTGGAATTAAAAAAAAGATTTGTGCAGTGTATGGAGAATTGAGACTGATTGAATGTTTCAAAAGTGTTTTGCAAAGTTTTGTGCTGGAGATTTCTTGCTGGATGATGCTCCATGGTTAAGTAGACCAGTTGAAGTTGATAGCAATCAAATCAAGACATTAATTGAGAAGAATCAACATTCTACTATGTGGGACATAGCTGACATACTCAAAATATCCAAATCAATAAAGTTATTGGTGAAAATGGAAGACATGTCTTTTATTTTACAGAAAAAACATACGAACTTTTTGGCCAACCCAATAGAGGAGTTGTTGCTCACCCAACAGATAGCTTGGTAAAGATTGCTGCAAATTAGCCACTGTGGAAAACAGTATAGAATTTCCTCAGAAGACTAAAAGTGGAACTGCTTTGTGACCTGGTAATTCCACTGCTGGGATTATACCCTAAGAACCCTGAAACACCAATCCAGAAGAACCTATGCACCCCAGTGTTCAGCAGCACAATTTGCAATAGTGGAGTGCTGTAAGCAACCTAAGTGCCCATCAGTAAATTAATGGATCAAAAAACTATGGTACATTTACATGATGGAATAACACACAGCAAAAAGAAAGAAGGAGCTCCTATTCTTTGTGACAGCATGGATGGATCTGGAAAGCATTATGCTAAGTGAAGTAAGCTAGGTGGTGAAAGATAAATACCATATGATCTCACCTATAAGTGGAACCTAATCAACAAAATGAACAAGTAACCAAGTATAACCAGAGACATTGAAATTAAGAACAAACTAACAGTAATCAGAGGGGAGATGGGAGGGGATAATGGGGGAACAAGGGGGGAAGGGTTTTCAGGAACAACTTCAAGGACACATGGACAAAACCAAATGAGGGTACGATCAAGGGTGGGAAGTGGGGATGCCTGAGGTGTGTGGGGGGGAGTTATGGGGGGAAAATGGGAAAATTCTTGAACAACAATTTTAAAAATGTGGGAAAAAAAGTTCTGCAAATTAAATTTCATGAGAAAATGCCTAGGAAAGTGAACAAGCAGGATCTTTTCAAGTTCATATGGAGGATGAAAATGATAGGAGTTAGAGGTGGATTCAAACAGATTCAAGCTTAGCTGGGACTAAATTTTGGAATAATGTCATTGTGCAAGCACCGGAGGCAATTAAGGAGGTGATAAGTTCAGAAATGGGATTTATGAAATTAATTCTGGAGACCAGGCACTAGACAATAGGACAGTGGAGTAGAGAGGGGCAGAAAGAGAGAGAGCATTTAGGACATGAAGGTAATGTTGCAGGTGAGCGATGATGATGCAGACCTAACCTGATTAGTGGCAGGGAAGATGGAGATTGGGAGATGGAGTAGAGTGGAGGGGAATTTATGAGGTGGAAGGAAAAAGACTTGATGACCAAACAAACTTGGGTGGAAGGTGGGAGAGAATCCAAGGATGTCAGTGAGCTTGAGTTTTGGAAAGGTTGCCAGCATCTGTTCTGAGAAGTTTGATGAAACACTCTTCATACTCTAATAGGAGTCCAAGAGGTAGGGCCTGAGACAAGTCCAGCACTCTATTCATCATTGTAGTCAGATCTGATTATAGTTGTGAACTATGAGTGCTGTGCTGTGCTGTGCTAGCATTTGTGGGGCTATCCTCACTTAATCTTCCCAACAATACTAGGAGGCAGGTATTATCATTCTCATGCTACACATGAGAAAACAGAAGTTCAGCTATGTTAAGAATCATGTGTAAAGTCATACAACCAGCAAATGCTGGAGCTGGAAGTCAACCAAGATTTGCCTCATGCCAAAGCCCCCTCTCTTAACCACTTCCCTCTATCTGCTCCTCTTACAGAGATACCTACCTTTAGAATTTATACTGGAAAGCCACTTTAGAGCATCACCCTCCTTAAAAAAAGACAATCTCCACACTAACAGATTATTTTCTTTGGTTTAACATGTAAGAAAATTCTAACTAATGCAAGGTTGTCTTCCTCTTTCAATTTATTTCTTATAGTAGCAACATTTGGCTAAACCAGGCATGAAACTCTCACCCTCCCCATATCTATTTATATTCATTCATTCATTCATTCCTTCATTCATCACTCAATCACCCACCACCTATTGGTAGCAACCTACCAATACTCTTTGTTCTCCACTCCAGTGTCAATTGTTTAAAGGTATCTGGGATACTTTTGGAAACCTCTCCGGCTGCTATTCTTCATCTTACTACCTTCCATGAAAAAAAAGAGTTACCCCTTTAACATTCTGACAGCTCACAGAGGATCAAATGTCTCTTTCATTTCTGGAATTGCTGAAAATGCTGCAGACCATTTTTAACTTAGCATTGGAGGACGCATGTTGGGATCTGCCTCATCAGTCATTCAGAAAACTAAGGTTTTAGTCTCAGTTTTGGTTTAGTTTAGTTTAGTTTAGTTTAGGTAAAGCTTCCGTATCAGGGAGAGCTAGGCTGGCCTACCAGTGGGTCCATATGCCTCAGATGTGGCTGTTTCGTATGGACCATGGTGGTTCACAGAATGAGTGCCGCTGGACAGTTCTGGACACCCAGATATTCATGCCTGCTCTAAAAATGAGACATTCATGCTTGTTCTGAAGATGAGGGGATCTGATCTCAATGAGAGTGTAGTACGGAAAGCAGACTGTGGCTTTCAGAATATAGACACTAGTACAAGTAACAGGGTGAGTCTAATGACTGTGAATGAAAATCCCAGACCTCAAGGTTGAGAATCAGAGGGGCAACTTGATATCCTTCCTCCACAAAGAGTGCACCTTCTTCTAGAAGGACTGGATCACCGCCTTCGCTCTGGTTTCAGATGGTCAACTACAGCATGAACCACATTATATTAGACTTACTTTCATGGCTAGTTTTCAACTACTTTCCAACTAGTTTTGACCTTTTAGGAGTTAAGCTGGATTCACCTTTATCCCAAATGCTCAGCACCTTGAACTTTGAAGGTCCTTGAAATTATTCACAGTTACTGCTTTAGCATAACTGTAGACAGGAAAATTTTCCTAACAGAAGAAAGTAATTCACCCAAATTCTTCTCTGCACTAGTCTTGTCCAAGATGAATGGAAAAAAAAGGATGGTTAGGGGAGGGCAGGAGAATGAATGGTTTTACAAATGAAGATGTATTCTAATATTATAACATTGTTCTTTTACTGTGTGCGTGTTACTTGCCATTGAGTCAGTTCTGACTCTGGGGACCCTATGAATGGATGATGTTCACAATGTCCTGCCTTCACCAGCCCTGCTCAGCTCCTATACTGTAGACTCCTGCCTATTGTTCTTTTATTATGTCTCTAATATATCATAAAAGAAACAAAATTCTCAGTGAAGGAAAAATAGAATGAAGAACCTGTGGTACCTTCAATTTATGTAATGGGTATCTCAATTTAGCTATAAGAGAGAGTCATGCCTGGGCCTGTCTATTGAATTGAGAGGAGCAGCTGCCAGAAGCTTGTTTGCATATGGATTGAGAGCCCTCTTGGGAGAGTTCTCATTCAGAAGAAAGAAGTTGCCTGGCAACAAGAGTTTGACCCCTGGAGACAGCATTACCCAACAGGGGAGCAAGGAAGCCTGAGTGTGTGGTGTCTGTCTTCCAGCTCTTCCTCCCAGCTGAATGACACGAATATACGCCTAAGTGCTGTGGAGAGTGGGAAGTCTAAATGTACAAAGGTGGAGAAAAATGAACCAGCTTTATTAATACCTTTTTAAAACATTGGAGTAAAATTCAGAGCTTCAGGATCTACCTGATCGCCTAAACCTAAATGGAAGAGAAGCAATTTCCCTTTTCTTATTTGAAATATGGTTTGGTATGGGGATGTCACCAATATACTCCTTACAGTGCATAGCAGAGCAGCAACAGTACCAGCAGAACTGGTATCCAGTGAAGCACTAAGAATCAAAGCCTGGAGGATGTGGTGCATCCAGATGATACTCACTGAGAGATGTCTGCACCTGGAAGGTAGCAGCAGAGGCACAAAGTGGTCTTCAACCGAGGGCTGATGGGAAATTGTTGCATGCAATCTACCAGTGGTACCAGGGGTAAGTGGTGGTGCCGTGAGGGCGCTATCAGAGGATCCTAGAACACCAGCACAAGCACAGCTGAAAGAACAGCAGCCACCGAGCATAACCAGATCATGAATCCCTTGTCCAGGTTGTTAGGGAGCCTACATCCCATGGTTGTACTTAAAAAATCGTTGGTGGTTGGCTTTTCTTTTCTAAATTGAATTTGAATTCAATGTGATGCTCTCTTTAAATAAATCCTTTCACAAACTGAGGAATCCTGAATTCAAATACTTAGTGTATATTTCAAAGTCTTTCTTAATTTAGTCCCCCAGGAATTAAGTTAGGTTATAAGAATGGAAACACTGCAGTGAGACGAAACAAAGCAAGAATAAGTGAAGCAATGAGAACATTTAGTTCTTCCCTATTTAACTTTTAAGTTGGGGTTTCCACTGTAGCCATAGTGTAGATTGATGGGCCTTTTTCTTTCCATACCTTCCAAGCCCTTTTGTTTTTCAGGATAGTGTTTATCTCCTTACCCCCACTGTCCAGAGAAAAGCATCAATGACCTGAATTTAGGAAACAGATATGCCAACTCTCAGAGAGGGCAAATGACTTCTCTAAGTTGTACCAAGAATCACTTCTTATCCTAATTTGTGTTTGTTTCCTCCTCCTTTTACCTGATCAAATCACACTGAGCACGTGGTTCTGTGTAGCAAACCGAAGTGCATCCTTCACTCCCAATGTGACCAATAAGTGCACAGCACACCCTACAGAACCAATAGATCTCTGCCCGGGCCAGGAGCGGCACTGACAAATGCCCGAAGCAAGTATCAGCAAGTGGCTACCTTGACTGTAGAAGCTTATCAAGTAAGGGGAAATTAATAATAATAATAAAGTCAACAAAAGTGGTATTTAGGGCTCATTTATATTTAATATTTAAAATGGTTTTTTAAATTTATAATGGGAAATATTTTTTAAACAAAACCATTCTAGCTATAAGATGAGTAAGTGCTGGAGATTTAATGTACAGCATGGTGATTATAGTTAACAAAACTGCATTAAATACTTGAAAGTTGTTGAGAAAATAAATCTTAAATGTTCTCACCACACACACAGAAATGGTAACATGTGAGGTGATGGATGTATTAACGAACATTATTGTGGTAATCATTTCACAACATATATATAGCAATTCACCCCATTATATACTTTAAGCCTATATACTATTTTATGTCAGTTATAGTTCAAATAAAGCTGAGGGGAAAAACAAGCCTGACCATCATGGCTTCAAACTTTTGCTTAGAAAATACGCTGAAATACATACGTGACCGTCCTAGAATTTTCCTGTGATACCAACTCAGAAATGGAGGTAGACAAAAGAAAACAATAAGCAGCCCTTAGGTAAAGCTTTGACATATGGAAAATTTAACTTGAAGACCCCACATCCCTCTTCTTCCCCCTCTCTCCAACATGATGCACTCTTCCCGCCTGAGAACTCCTGCTCCTAGTGACTCCACGTTTATGAAGGTTCTACTCCGGAGAGTTTAAGCAGGCTTCCTTTCACATTTGTTTTTTTTTTTCTCTTTTTTTTTAAGAGGAGAGTGTGCTCTGTCATAAGATCTTTAGCAGCAGGGCCAGGAATTCCTTGCAGCAGCAAGGAATGTGTAGGACTGGGAGCCCTATAGAAAGTCCCTGAGGTCACACCAACTTCTAGGTGTCTGTCTTATCTTTTTTCTATTTTTTCAAGTATAGTTTATTGACTATGCTATTACAGTTGTCCCATTTCCCCCCTTTACTCCCCTCTGCCCTGCACCCTCTCTCCCACCAGCATTCCACCCTCTTTAGTTCATGTCCATGGGTCTTACACACAAATTCTTTGGCTTCTACATTTCTTATACTGTTCTGAATCTCCCCTGTCTATTTTCCACCTACCATTTATGCTACTTATTCCCTGTTCCTTTCCCCTCATGCTCCCCTTCTCCCTCCCTGCTGAAAATCCTCCGTGTGAGGTCCATTTCTGTGATTCTGTTCCAGTTCTAGTTGTTTGCTTATTTGTTTTTGTTATTTTAGGTTCCATTGTTCATGGTTGTGAGTTTGTTATCATTTTACTGTTCATATTTCTGATCCTCTTTTTCTTCGATAAGTCCCTTTAACATTTCATATAATA
>JAPYXV010006130.1:0-10010 GCA_028533065.1 Trachops cirrhosus | reverse complement strand
TGCAGCCCAGGATGGTTATGAATGCAGCCCGACACAAAATTGTAAATTTACTTAAAACATTACTTAGTTTATTACTTAGACATGTACATTTTCTGTATTAGTGATCATAGACTTGGGACCTGCCCAAGGATTTTAAAAGATTATCGAAAGGGCTGCTGCATAATTAGGGTTATTATGTGAGGACTTTTTTGCTTATCTGTGGTGGCAGATACCATGAAAATTATGCATGGACCTTTTTCTTGCTTATCAGTTTTCGTTAGTGTTTGTGTATTTAATGTGTGGCCTAAGACAACTCTTCTTCTTCCAGTGTGGACCAGAGACACCAAAAGGTTGGACACCCCTGGCATAGAGGTTCAAATCTCTGTTGTGGAATACTTTCTTGCTTAAATCCTATTTGAGACTCTTGTCCTTAATCAGAATTCTCTTTGTGTAGTGTCCTGGTCCTCTCAGTCTTGCTTTCTATTGTAGCTGTGGTGACTATAAACAGGTCTGCACAAGCTTTGACCCATTTTATACTGACAGCACCGCTTCTCTTACTTGCCCCAGACACCTTGTGCTGTGGTCTGGGATACCTATGGCCTTGGAGGTGGGAAGGAGTTAACTCCCAATGCGCAACTCTCAACCAGAGGAGATCCAAGGGAGATCCAAGAGCCAATGGATAAATGCATCTTGCCATGCTCCCTTAGATCGACTGTTATTCAGCTACTCAGAAATTACCAGCAAGAGAGAGTTTCAGTTGCCCACAGTGGTGACCAAATCAGTAGTGCACACCTGATTTTGGTTTTCTTCCTTTCTGGTTTTACTCTCTCTGGTCCTTCATGTCAGATCTCTGGCAATGCTTTCCAAAATAAACTACCGCCAGGTCTCAGATTTTGTTCTCCTGGGAGGAACTCAGGCTAAGACAATAGACTAACATCACAGGTCATTGTAATTATTCCCCTAACTTCCACATGGCTTCTCCACCATGAGTTATCTACCACAAGTCTTGGTACTGCACACAGAGTCTTCCCTATGTACATATAGTTACAAAGTTTATCACACTGCCATAAAGACACATGATTATCCCACCCCTTTCTTCTACAGACTAGTGATTAATAACCCACGGCCCACATCTTACATTCCCTTGGTAGTCTAAGTAGTATCCAGAATGTTGTCTTGCATTCACTGGATAGTTCATGGTGTTGGACCACTGGCAACCTGCAGAAGGTGGATGTACAAATAGCTCTATTAACTGTTCAGCTCACTCAAAATGCAGTCATATGAGTGAAGGCAAGAAAATATTTTCCTCTAACATGAATATTATGAACAACAAGAGATTATATATTTTTAAGATGTCTAACTGGCTTTATAAGATAAAGACATTTATCTTCTACCTACATGAAAAATGTCATTGAAATTGCTGTAAAGTCAATAACTGTTGCATTTGTGTTGAATAAAATACTTGTCAGAATATCCAGAAGTTTTCAACATTTCTTGGATTTTCTGTTTTAGGAAAAATATTCAGTTGTGGTATAATTTAGATGACTGAATCCAGGTTGCCCAAAATATTCAAGATTTTTAATGACTTAAGAACATTCTGGATTTATAGAAAAATGGAGAAGTAATTCTTAAAAATAAACAGGCAAGTCAGAAATATTGGGTTGGCCAAAAAGTTTTTTCTTTTTTTTTCTGTGAGATGGCTCTAGTGGTGCTTATTTGTCTTTAGCTTCATTTGAAATAATTTTGTTAATTGTATTGTGACAGCTGTCATGTCAGCATGCATCTAAAAAAAATCAAAACTGGTGAATTTTTGTATAGCTATTTTTATATTGAAGATGGAAGAAAATAAGCAACATTTTTGATGTATTATGCTTTATTATTTCACAAAGGTAAAAATGTAACTTAAATGCAAAAACAGATTTGTGCATTGCTGATGAAATGTGTCAAAAGTGGTTTGCAAAGTTTCATGCTAGAGATTTCTTGCTGGATGATGCTCTATGGTCATGTATATTAATTGAAGTTGATAACAATCAAATTGATATATTAATTGACAACAACTAATGGTATACTTCATGAGAGATAGCTGATGTACTCAAAATATCCAAATCTATAAAGTTATTGGTAACAATGTAAAATGTGTCTTTTATTTTATGACAAAACCATTCAGAGTTTTTGGCTAACCCAATAAAATAGCATTAGTTATACACAGTCACATTCACATACTCACACATTATCAATTAGCCTTGCAGCATTTGCTAGTGATAGTTTCCCATTGTCCCAAAGGGAGAGTGGAAGGATTAAAGTGTTTCTCTTGGACAGGCATCATTGCTCTTTAAAGAGGAGAAAACTGTAGTTAACATCTGGTTGAGATACATTATTGAAATACATTCCAGACCACTGCCTCTTTTGGTCAAACAGCTGGATTCTTTTCCTTTATCTTTTTAATAATTTTGATCTGCCTAATCTTCAACCTCCCCTGTAGGGAAAAAAGAAAGCATGAATGGCAAAGAAATATACCCCCTTTCTGGGCACCTATTCCGTTTCAAGCTTGTGATGAAATGTTTTATATGTTCATTCTGGTAGGATCAATGAAAAATGCCCAAGTGATCAGCTGTATATGAATAGGTGTAATTGCACTTGCATGCATTTGCTGTTGTATCTTATATAGTCTATATTTTGATGGATATATATCCATATATATATATCTTATATGTTTTATATCCAGGTTCTAGTCAGGAAAATAGAAGCAAGAATAGGTATTTCAAGCAGAGAAAATTTCATACAGGGAATTATTTCCACAGGAGTTTGAAGTCTAAAAGAGTAGAGATGAAATACGAAATTGCCCCAATATCAGCAACTTCTGGGCCTGCGGGGAACAGGAGAGAAAAGAGATCATCAGAACTTAGGAGCACAGGGTTGGCCCTCATCTTCCCCACAGAGGGAGTCAGTGCCCTGAGCCGGGATAACACATTTGGCACTGGGAGTGCCAAAAAAACCTGCAAGCTGGAGAAGTGGCTGTCCAGAAGCTGGAGTACAAGACAGAAGTAACTTCTGCCTTCCTTCTGCCTTCCAACCTCCCACCTGCGCATCCACTAGAGAACCTAACAGTGGGTAGATGGCAAAGGAGCCTGGGAAAAGCACTTCACAGAATCCCAGCACCATCACATCTGAAAGACCATATGCAAATCATCCATCTATTGCTCTGTAGGATTTATTAACTAATATAGTAACTTCATGTTTAAAGGTTTGTACAGGTCATGCAAAACTTACTTTAAGATCTTTAAAATCATTTATAGTTGTTTTAGACCTTGGAGCTTTGTGATCACAAAGGATACAGAATAAGGTTGGATCCTATCATTTGTTAATACTCCAGAAATATTATTATGAAATGAAAATATATTGATATTTCATTAACTCATATACTCATTTAAATGATATTTTAAGGCATTTTTGCACCAAAATTACGAATCATTTGACATATAAAAATCTTAAAAGGTTAGATGAGTTTCTACTGGCTTCAAATCTAAGACACTATAACATTTAAGGGTATGCTAAGTTTTCCAATCTCTGCACCAAAGGACGTGGTTGAAGACTTACTTTCATTAAACATGGTGAAACCAACTTTCTACATAATCACAATGGACTTCCATCCTTAATTAGCTCTAAGTAAGCAACACGTAGCAACTCTTCCTAAACTTTTCTATTTGTGACCCAATGGCTGTTCCCCTAAAGCCCCTGAATTGTACCTTTATACATAAGAGAGGTATTATTTAGCAACTGTGACTGAGTCAATGCCCAGAGTTGGAAGTAGAAATGCTTACTTTCTGGTGAAGGAAGATAATGAAAATGTAAAATGTAAAAGTAAGAGAAACTGGAGTTCAAACTCAGTAATGACATCTATTATCTGTGGTACATTATTTTTGTAGCAGGATTTCTCACCCTTGGTACTACTGACATTTTAGACAAGATACTTCTTTCTGTGGGGAGCATGCCTATGCATTGCATGATGCTTAGTAGCATCCCTGTCTTCTCCCCACCAGAGGATAACAGACTTCTTAGATTTTGTGGAAACCAAAAGTGCTTCCAGGCATTGCTAAGGCTCCTCCAGTTGAGAACCACTGCTCCAGAGGATGTTTCCTCAGCTCATGATAATTGCTTCACATGGTGGTTTAAGAATGAGATGAGATGTTGTGTGTGTGTCAGTGGTTCTAGCATCCACCTAAGTTAGCATTTTGGTGCATATTTGGTAAAACAGGGGTTGTGAGCTCTCACAAAAATAAAAATGCTTTTGACTGTGAGGCTTTGCTGCTAAAAAATGTGGTCTGATCGACATTGCTTGGTATCTTTAATCCTGCATTTAATATTTGGATATTTTGTTCATCATGGATTTTTTGGTATTAATTTGTATTTTTCAAAATATTGCATCAAGTATTATGAATATTACATTAGTCAAATATTTATTATATTTATATTTATTAATAAATATAGTTACAATAAATACATTTCAAATATTGCATTAAATATTATTATTTTATTAAAATGAATAGAAGAGTTCAGTGTATAATGTTGGATAAATAGTTTTCTCTCTCTTTTCTTCTATCTACCCTTTATTGATTGTTTAATTTAAAACAGCATGTTTTCATGGGCAGTGAATCAATGTTGTTTCTGGGGAAAACCGTATCTCAGTGGACCAGGGTTCCCTGAGCTCCTTGCTTCTGACCGACATATGTTCTGTCAGCTCTTGGGATTGTTGTGACCCTGCTCTCTGAACTTGGGGTGCAGCCTCCCCTGCAACGCTCACCTATCCTCGCACACTGTTGTTTGCTCAGAATGTCAGGGACCAATCTAGAAATTAGAAATGAATTACTAATGTTCGACTTGTCACCAAAATGTATATATAATGGGCTCTCAGACTTTTTAAAAAGTCCATGTCCTTAACTATGTTAACCTCTGAGTACAGTTTCTACATTGCTATCCCCACGTATTCCTTGTCATAACAACTGCACTTCTGATGATATGTACTCCTTGGAGAATTATTCTGGCATTGAGGTGGAAGAGAATTAATGATTTTTCTTTAAAAATATTAAAAAATAAAATGTTTTTTTTTTTTAATCATGATTACTGAGTTCTTTGTGGCCAATCTGGGCTCTGCCACATGCAGGCCCAGGACAACCTCATTAAATCCCTGTTTGCATTTGAACAAGATCCCGGGTGATTCAGATGCCTAAAAGTTTGAGAGGCACAGGGTATTTGCCCCAAGAAATTGTGGTGGGGGGCTGGGCGTCGGCGGTGCACAGGAAAGGCAAGGCCTAGGAGGACAGCATGGGGCACATTTCAGATGCCTTCCTCAGATTTCCCTTGGTGTCACAGCGGCTGCAGGCAAAGCGGAGGGAGCTCTTGTTTTGAGGGCTTAGGTGAGTCATCTGCTGTTTGGAAGCCTAGCTGATAAAGCGTGATGCACAGTGGGAACGCATGGCACTGTCTCCTCTCCTGTAACAAACACGGTGAAGCCTGTATGAGAACTCCGCAGGGATTGCGACAAGCCTCTTCAATGACTAGAGGGCTGCTTCTCGGGGAGGGTGCTGGCGCCCTCAAGTGGATCTGTGGGCGCTGCTGGAGTCAGACTAGGAAAGGAATCAGCACTTGTGAGTTGCATGGTGAAGACACAGAAAGAAATGCTGGGTGGGTGGGTTTTGCAAGGGATACAAGGCCTGCCATATGCTGGCGAGGGCAGGAGCCAGTGAAGATGTCAACTATCCAGGTATCTCCAGTAGAAACCATAAACTGGAGGGAGGGTGGAAAACTTTCCTTCATTATTTTGCTTTGAAATTTTGAGGATCTATTTTGCCCCATGTACTGACTGGGTCAACAGCAGCCGAATGCATGTGGTTATTCTTCAACAAACATTAACTACCTCAATGCATGGATCCTGACTTTGAACACTTGACTTGGGCCACATTAATACTCCTCTCTGCATGAGCACGTTTCAGACCCAGAGATAGTTATTGCGTGTCATAGCCCTGGACCAGCAGATCTTAAATCTGTGGGACTCGGTCATTTTAAGGAACAGGCAAATTTTTATGCATGGCCACATTACATTGATACCCGATATGTCTCATATGTCAAAGAGCATGTGGAGTTGCCATAGTGTTTAATAAAATATAAATTCATTGAAAATTGTACTAAGTGAGCTTTGCATTATTCTGTATTTTCACCTTAAAGGTATACCAAATGGGTAATCAGTTCTGCATGGGAGCTGCTGTGTGGGTGTATATGTGTGACATGATTTCTTCTTTATGTCACTTTCACAGATAAAATAGCTTGCTTTCTTATAGCTTATTTTTTGTCTGCTGACTTAGAGTGGCAGAGAGGATTGAACCTGAGGACAAGAGTCTAGAACACAAAACTCTGATACCTGCTTTTAACACTCTGTATTTTTATTTTTTTAATGTTTTTATTGTTGTTCAAGTACAGTTTCTCCATTTCTCCACCACCATGTCCCCCCAGCCCACCTACCCCCATCTCCCACTCTCAATCCTACCCTCTTTTGGCTTTGTCCATGGGTCCTTTATACATGTTCCTTGACAATAATCTTGGCCAAACTTTAATTTCATACTCATACATATAAAAAGTATATTAAGTATATGTATATTGTATGTAATTATTTTTTAAAGGGGATCTTATACATAAAAAGTTGAAAACCCTGAAGTATGGGCTATCCTTTTATAATTATGTTAAGCAGATAAGGACACTCCAAGAGATTGAGATTTTGCCCAGACAACTAAGAAGTATACGGTGTTAAAAGCAGGTATCATAATTTTATACTCCAGACTTTCTTGTCCATGGGCTCAATCCTTCCGCCACTCTAACTTGGCAGGAAAAAAGTAAACTATAAAAAGAAAACTATTTTAGCTATGAAAGGTGACCTAAAGAAAAATTATTTCAAGACCGAGTTGGTTGCAGCAAAATTCATTAGCCTCCTTCAGGATGAAAGCTGGTGTCTCGGTGACATGCCAAGGTTACTAATGCTTGTCAGTCCAACAACCTGCAGACTGTATAGGACAGGGAATCTTGGGGGCTTGGCATCAAAGGAGAACGGATGTAAAAATGGCCCTGATGGATGTTCTGAGGTTGTTTGATCTAAATCCAGAGAAAATAGCAGCTATCACAGCTGATGGAGTGCACGCTATGACTGGGAAGATGAATGGCATGGAGGGAAAAAAATTAAAGTCAGACAACCTTGTGCCAGACATTTTATCATATCTTTTTATTTTACTTTTTACAAACCAACCTTGACAAACGTGGACATCTCTTTGTGCAGTTTATAAAAGAGTGAATTCTTAATAAAGGCCTGGATTTACCAGTAGACCAAGCAATTATGTAAGCAATTTCTGTTCCCCAATATGGCTCCCTGTCACTGTGTTTTCAAGTCAAATCACTTTGTGAGGTGGAACCGTAATACATATGATGCATATCTCGCAAACGTTAGCTATCAGACATGGTAGGTTGCCAGTTACTCGACGTCCCGATGACAAGAAAGGTATCCTGTGCTGTATTTCCTCTTCTGATTTACACTCAGAGAAGAATCAGCTGAAAGATGAAAGTGCTACAGGATAATCTGTATTCTTGTATCATTTCTCCTGTGTTCAGCCGCTTTATTCTCTGATTTCATTACCATGGCTGTTTCTCACTTTCAAGCTCCTTTTAAACACACACACACACACACACACACACACACACACACATGCTCACACTCACACACAGCTCTTTAAAGTTGCAATTAGTCGTATGCTTTCAAAGTGTTACCTTGTGTTGATGCTGTCCTTCCTTCAGTTTCCAAGCTCCTGGGCAGCAAGCAGCCACGGAGTGCATGGTGCCCTTTGTGCCCTCCCCACACAGCGAGTGTTCAATAACCACTATCGACTGACTGACACAGCTCCCTCTTTCTCTCTTTGTCTCTGACACCTCTGCTTTCTTTCAGAAATGATAATTTTTAAGTGGCAATATTTCCACACTCTGTACTTCTAAAAAGCTATCATCGGCCTTGAACTTTTTCTTTATGTAAGATTTTCAACAATAGACAAAATGTAGGTGGAAGGAAAGCGATACTCCTTCACAATAAATCTGTCTTTCATTGGAATGTGACAACTATCTTACAGAATAGAAGCTTTTCCCCAAGAACAATGTCTGCATGAACATCTCTGTTGAAGTAGCCATTATGAAATAATAATAACTCCTGCCTGTCCCACCCACTCCAATCCTTCCTGACTTCAAGGCAGGTTTTAATGGACAGTCCATCTTTATTATTCTGCTCTACCACAGGTCAGAGACAGTGTCTACATCCAGGGTCTCTGTTGTTTTCTCACAGATCTTAAATAGCTTGTTCTCTTTTTGAACTGGGCGCCTAAATCACAATTTTTTAAACCTTATCTTAGGAAATGTCTTGGTAGTTCAGCAATATCCAGAAATGTGGACGTTTCAGGAGACATGCGAGTGTACCTCCATCAACCTAAACATTGTTTGATCTCACAGCGGCAAGGCAACGCACCTTTATTACTGTTTGCTTTCTGCTACAGCGTTAGGACTGTATGATGGCGGTCGATGATGTTACAGGGAGGTTGCTCTCCTGTCATATCCTCCCGTGTGTCAGCCTCCTGGAAAATGTGCAGGGAGGAACTCTCAACCCAAGGCGGCACCTGTTTTTCACAGCCTGTCTCAAAGCTCACAATTACAGTTTAAAGCAACATTCTTTTTGCTACGGTTTCCATCTCTATTCTTTTTCTGCTAATACTTCCAGTTGAAAGCCTCTTGGAGCAAAAGATATTCAGAAAAAAAGAGTATACCATTCAAATAAAAGTCATGAAGATTAGCATAAGATGCTCGTGGCATGGACATTTCTCACTCACCAATGTACAGGAGCCCGCCTCACTGCTGCTGCTGACACCGGGACTGGAACACATAGAGCAGGGTGAACCACTGCGGTTCCCTTACCTGTGCCAGGCCGCAGTAGTATCACCAAAACCCCCCATGAACTGAGTATCTTAGTTTGGGTTTCCTCAGAAGAAGACCCCAGACAAGGATCCTAATGCAAATTATTTATTTAGGAGGTGATCCCAGGAAGTGAAGGGAGATGGTGTCATCTAGCATCAGAAGTCTGGTGCTTTCCATACAGTCGGGGGACAGGTCTCCACAGTGGGGTGACCCCATTTTCTGCATTGTGTTGGATCTATCTCCCTGTGCTTAGAATCCAAGAAAGTCAGTGGGAGCAAGAGGAGCCTGTGGCCCTGGCCTGTTACCCAAGTCTTTGCCACAGGTAGAGAAAGTGCCTGTGGAGGAACATGGCTGCCTGGGCCCAGGTTCAGCAGAAACAGCAGCCCAGGGTGTGGATTCTTCAGTGGATCCCAGGCACAGGCAAAAGGGGCTATGGATGGGAGTCTCAAAATTCCCCTTCTCTCTTTTGAAGCAGACAGAAGATGACTGAGGACAGAACAACCAAAGGAGACTTCTGGCCAAGATGGAAGCATAGGTAGACGAACTGTGCCTCCTCGCACAACCAAGATAGGGACAACAACAATATAGAAACAAAATAACAACCAGAACTGACAGAGAATTGAAGTGTATGGAAGTCAGACACCCAAGGATTTAAAAGTAGACACGTTCATCCAGACCAGTAGGAGGGGTGGAGTGGGGCCTGGCGGGAGACTCGGAGTGGAGCACAGAGTGACTGGGGCGGCACGCAAGTCCACAGCAGGCAGACCCTGGTCGCACAAGTGGCAGTGGCTGGTGGGCCCCGGACAGGGGGTGGCGACCAGCAGACCCAGCGAGGCAGCCACTGTGAAGCAAGGCACTGCACGCAGCTCAGGGTCCCAGCACCGGGAAATAGAGCTTTGGGTCACTGACTGAAAAGGAAGGTCCCGTGGGGTGCACAGGCCCACCCACACTGGAACTGGTGCCAGAGGGGCCCAGTTGGCTTTCGGAAAGCGTCGGAGGGGTTTGGGGTCCTACAGAGAGCAGAGCAAGTGCCATTGTTC
>JAPYXV010000613.1:0-14964 GCA_028533065.1 Trachops cirrhosus | reverse complement strand
TTTTTTTCTATTTACAATATAACTGCTAAGTGTCTTTTTAAAAGGCTGCTTCTGCTTCTGGGACACCCCCATGGGTAGTATTCCTGCATGGAGAACTCTCTGTAGGTAGTAAGGGTGGGGCACAGAGCGTTGCTGCTCACCTAGGGGTGAAGGTGGGCTTCTGTCTCCTCTTCCACTGGCTGCCAGGACTCTGGAACATGCCCTGGGTGCTCGGATGCTCTAATGGCTAATGATATGTGTTGACCTGGCTCAGGACCCAGATATTTGGTGAAACACTAGTCCAGGTGGTGCTGTGAAGGTATTTTTGGATGAGATTAACATTTGAATCTGTAGACTTTGAGTAAAACAGATTACCCTCCATAACGTGGGTGGGCCTCATACAGTCGGTTGAAAGCCTTGAGGGGAAAAAAGACTGATTCCCCACTCTGCATCCCACCCCACACAGGGGGGAAATCTACCAGCGGCCACGTCAGCTCTTCCCTGGACCTCCAGCCTGCGCGCCTGCCCGCCCTGCAAACGGGAGATGGAGTCAGTTTCTACCACAAGCAATAACGAGCCTCATCTAGTTCACTGTTGACACACCGCAAACACTAGGAAAAGACAAAGAAACAGAAGAAATTCACATATTTCCTGACACAGCTAATCTAAACTTTTTCCCACTTTCCTTCCAGATTCCTCTGTCTATATTAGAGGCAGCTGTATTAGTATGGGCATGGTGTTTTATCCTGCTTGGTCATTTAGCACTCAATCATAGTGCATTTTGGTGTGTCATTAAATACCGATCACCTTACTGATACCCCTGGTCCCGTTTCAGTCCTCTTGATGTCTGCCTCCTGCTTGTTACGCCTCTTTCTTATTCTCTTGGTTTTCATCTCGTCATCTGGGACCCATGCTGGGTGGCATTTGCTTTCATCTCCTCAAACGATTTGGAGACAGACGTTCTGTTTGAGTCCAAGGTTGCTTTTAGGTTTAAGAGCCACATGGTTAAAGCCAATTTCTCTAGTTATAAAAAAAAAATTCCTTTATGTACAGATTTCCTTTTCCCATACCCTCTCCCTGTTTTTTTTTAATTTTTTGTATTATAACATAGGTTAAGTATTTGCTCAAATAAATATTTTTTAAGGATTGTTTTTTGCTCTGTCAATTTTGAAAACATATTCCCCCAAATACATATATATTCAGCTAGTTTCAATACTTATCATCATCATCATCATCATCATCATCATCAAAGAATTCCTGTTTTTTGAATGATGTTTTTGGAAAGGTCTATATTGGTACATTTCCTGAGCCCTTGCTTATCTGAGACCATTTTTGTTACTTTCACGCATGAATGACAAGTTGGCTCGCTCAGAGAAGTGTTCTCAGACTATTAATAGGACCTAATGACAGTGAGTCAGAGCTACAGCCTCCTCTCCAGCCCTCCATGACTGCGCTGGCTTAGGGAAAAGACGGGCACGATTCAAAAAGGTGATTTTCGGCCCATCCACATCCACACTGACATTAGTGGAAATCCCCCCACATTCTGGCCCATGGTTTTCTCCCCTCCCCAATGGCCTGCAGCACAGCGAAGTCACGCATTTGTGTGCATGCTCATCGACACTCTAACGGGAAGTTCAGAGAGGGTCTATCGCATGAGCACGGGGGGCTGCTGCCTCGGTCACCCCAAATGCCGGCACTGTGTTAGTCCACTCTTCTTCATTGCTTTACTTTATTTTCATAGGCTATTTGAGGTTTTCTTCATCTGTATTAGTTAGGGTTCTGTGGTCGCAGGTAACTGAAACTAATTTGATTTAGCATAAACTAAAAAAGGAACTATCACAGAAGAATACAGGAAGGTTTCATGGAACCCAAGAGTAAAAATATAACTGGCTTTTAATGAGGAAATGGAAAGGTCTTAGGACTCTTGTGTTTCTCATTTCCGTGTCTCTCTTCGGTGCTGCATAAAGATTAGTAGAAATCGCTGAAGTCTTCTGAGAACTTGGACGATGCCACAGGAACCCACGGAGAAAGGTGTTTTTGTCTCCGTGATTCATCTGAGGAAACAGTCACCGAAATGAAGCCACTCCATGGCTGCTGGCACGGACTTCGGACCTCAGCAGCCTGGTCCCAGAGCTGACACCGCCTCACCTCTACTATGTTCCGGTGGGTCTAGGTGAGGGTGACCGCTCGGAGGTCCCCCTCAGTGGCATCTGTTTGATCGTCTTCAGTGGTGGCTGAGGAGGGGAGGACATGGCGATCCCATCTTGGAGCATCCTTCACAAAGGAAATCCTTCCCCACCTTGAGCTCCAGTGGCCTCTCTGGTGACCCCCGCCAGCCAGGCTTCTGTCTGCGGGGTCAGCCTGACCCCTCTACAGCTAAGGCCGCACATCTGTGGTCCGAATGTTGTGGCCGTGTTGGACTTGCCATCCTCAATTCTCTCCATGGTTCCCAGGTTTTAGCATGTCCCTGTCACCCTGCTTCCCATCCTCACAGTGGGCCACCCGTGATAGGACAGTTAGTCACTTTTGGCAGAGCATAGGTTCTCGTCTTTATCAAACCCAATCCCCACCTCCTTCTCACAACGAATCTTTTGTAACGCTTCCCCTACTCTCAAGAAATAAAATTCACACACACGCACGCATGCATGCACGCACGCACACACAGTCTGTCCAGAAAAATTCCAGCCATTGTTAATATGAGAACAGTTTGTGCGACATCTGTGTCACCTGACAGCCAAGGAGAGGGGACTGGAATGTGCAGGTGTGGACAATGGCAACTGCACCGTACTAGTCAGTGGGGGCGGTGGGCACCGCTGAGTGAGCATGTGCACTGTGTGGCCACATTAGAAATGACCGAATGAGTAGGGCAATGAATCCGTGTCAAATTTTGTGTTAAGCTTGAAGATTGCTGTGTGGACACTATCCGGATGACTCAGAAGGCTTTCAGGGACGGTGCCACAAGTGCAGCACAAATAACCGTGTGGCACAAACGCTTCAAAGACGGTCGAGAACCTGCTGGGAGTGATCCACGCTCCGGAAGGCCTGTGGCACGCGGGACGCCTGAGAATGTTGAACGTGTTCGGGCCGCGATCAACGAAGATGAGTGACTGGCAGTGCGAGAACTAGGGGCTGATCTGGGGACTCCAAACACTACTGTGTCCGAGATTCTGACGCCGGATTTTGGCACGAAACATGTCATGGCCAAATTTGTTCCACAGCTTCTGCTACCCCAGCAGAAGGAACGTTGTGCTGCAGTTGCTGATGACTTGCTTCAAACCACTACCAATGAACCACATTTCCTCAAGGTCATAAGTGGAGCTGAATCGTGGGTCTACACTATGATCCTGAAATGCAAGCCCGGTCGTCCCCATGGAAGTCACCTGGTTCTCCGCACCCCAAGAAGGTGCAGCAAAGTCACAGGAAGAGCAAGATCATGTTAACTGCTTTTTGATTGGGCAGGTGTTGTATGTCATGCGTGTGCCCCACCAGGCCAAACAATTAATAAGGAACACTGCCTCAATGTTCTTTGTCGGTTGAAAGATGCAATGTGACAAAAACAGCTACAGCTATGGCCAACCGGTGATTGGCAGCTTTGTTACAATAACACATCCCACTACAGCCCAGATTTGGCACCCTGAGACTCCTGGCTTTTCACAAAACTAAAATTACCCTGGAAAGGGAAGAGATTTCAGACCATTGATGAGATTCAGGAAAATATGGTGGGGCAGCTGATGGTGATTGGGAGAACTGTGTGAGGTCCCAAGGTGCCTGATATGATGGGGATTGAGGTGTCCTTGTCCTACATACAATGTTTCTTGTATCTTATATCTTTTTCAATAATATCTCTAGTTTTCATAGTATAAGGCTGGAAACTCTCTGGACAGAACTTGTATACACACATATACATACAAATATGCATAACTACCTACGGACATAATTAGAAACAAATATTCATGCACAAAGGAAGCACTGAGAGTACAAGAACATTACTTTTAAAAGGGAAGGTTCCCCAAATTCCTGGAATTCAAGGCACACTGACAGAGCTACTTGCCTCAGAATCTCATGTGAATCACTCTCAAGACAGACATGAGGTTCGAACTTCCTTTATTCCTACAAAGGCACGTCTTCAAGCCACACTTCCTCATTCAAGGAAACTGATTTTGTTCATAGAGTTTCTCGTTAAGTTCTGACGTCTTTTTTATTTATGGGAAGGTAAGAAGCACAACTTTTGTCCAGCAACTGGCTAGTATAGTATTTCCACGTCAAGATATTTTTACTGTTACACCAAAAGTCGTTCAATGCTGAAATGGCATCTAAGATCAGGTTAGAAGGCTATTTCCTCATGCAGTGTGCTTTTCAACATTGTTCACATGAGAACTTATGACAGTTTTGTGTGTAAAAGGAGAGAGAATAACACAATAAATTCTCGTAAAAGTGTCATTTCGACTGTACAGTTGCTAACATTTTGTCACACACGCTTAATTTTTTCCCTTTGCCAAAGCATTTTAAAGCTGGTCTCAGACTGAGAAACAATGAAAGCTTTTTGTCCTCCCCAACTTTCAGCTTTTAATATTTCACTGCCCATCTTAAAAATAAGGATATTTTCTTCTATACCATTCTCATGCCCAGCAAAATTAACAATAAATTCCTTCAGAATATCTGATACCAACCCATATTCAAATTATCCTAAAGATGTATTTTTATATTTTATGTTTATAGTTAGTTTTATTTGTGATCTGAAGTAGGTCACACATGGCACTCAATTGTTCATTGTCTCATCTCTGTTCATCAATTTACCGTATTACAAAATTCGTCTCGGTTTGTTGTTTCCTTTCACTTTTCTTTCATTTAAAAAAACAATTCTATTTTTAGACTTTTTTGGGGGTGGGGAAAGTTTGAGGAAGACAGCATTCTCACCTTGTGTCTGGGGAAGCCTAGTATTTTTTAAAAGCATCTCGTAAAATGTATATAAGCTAAATGCTATTTTTTGAAAGCAAATCATTGAAAACATCTAGTTACTGGGGTGCTAGAGAGTAAGAACAAAAATTCTTTGAATGATGGACTTCAGTTTTATGTTTTTTATGTTTACAAAGTTAATCTGGGTCAGAAAAAGAAAGTTTTTTAAATCATGAATCATTGAGTGTAATGGCCCTCTCTCGGAACTAAGACTTTTCTTACTCATTCCTCATAGAAGTTTCCTAGTTATAAAAGAAATAAACACATGTTCTTTATTTCTTTCAGCAGTCTCTGAGGGCAATGTGATATAGGAGTAGGAAAAAGTACTAGTTGGAGATTTAGGGAACGAGAAGACTGGGGTTTAGTTCTGTCCTTACGATAAACTAATGATTTGAATAAGTCGGCCTAGGTTGGTGGAAAAGATATACTTGGAACATTCTAGAATTTCATAATACAATGTGACCTTAAAAAACAATGAAATCTTTGTTGTCTCCCCAACAAAGGCACCAGGTGAGGCTTCTGTAGGAGGGGGTAGTGCAGCCCGGCCCCTTGGGGCCACCAACTCATTTCTCTGATGCTGCCCCCCCATCAGAACATTTTTGTAAACACCTTCAGAATCAGTATACAAGGCAAGCAAAAAATATGTACTAGTACTTGATGGCCATGTCCCTTATTTTATTTAATAAGGGATATTAAATAATATTTAATTAAATACATTAATTAAACAAACTCTTTGATTAAATAAGTGCTTGATTTACTTATTGTGGATTTGCTATGTAGATGAAGAGCTGTGCTGGGCCCTAGGGGTGCTGAGGTGGGGGGCCACAAATCGGGGGAGACAAAGCTTCTGCTCATCCAGGGACTGGTGGTTTGGTGGGAGGGGGGATGCGCCCACACACAACAGAGTTAAAGGAAGTGGATAAAAAATTGGGGGCGATGGGGAATATCTCAGCATAGCATTAGTATCCCCAAAGCTAAGATTCTTGAGTTTGAGAAATGGACGCCCTTGGCTATCAAGGCTTTAACATTATATTTCAAGGCTGATAAGGTGACTTCCATCTGATTTGTTTCCAAAGTGACTCTGCTGCCATCAGTGCAGCCCTGGGTGAGGACAGAACAGTCGCCAGAAATTAAGGAGTTCAGAGCCTCCTCTCGGCAAGGTTGAAGCCAAAGCAAAACATCGCACACTCGGTAATGAACATAATTAATAAATGCTCTTTAACAAGCGAGGACACTGAACATGTATCCCACTACAATGGGAGTTTGCTATTTGCGTTTCCAGATAACCCCAGTTAAATATTCTGGGTTCAGATGTTTCCAACGGGGTTGACCTCTGGGGCATTCTTTTTTCCAAACCTTGTGTTAAATGGTCCCTCACAGTCATACCAGAAGTGTCTCTTACGTCGACCAGAAATTGCAGTAATCAGTCCCTGGTTGATGTTCCTGGGCTGACTCCCAGCCAAGACACTGGGAAGAGAAAAGGTGTCTTTATCCCTGGCAACGCAGGAGCTTGTCCTACTGGACGCGTCAGGTGTTTCCTCGAAGTGGTCTGATTGGCAGTCGCTGTGGACTGACTGGCAGCTCGTCACGTTTCCGATGTGGCACTCACAGTCTGCGCCGGGAACAAAGGTGTCACACTGCCCAGTGCTAGAGAAGTATTTGTCGAGGAAGAGGGGCTTTTCAAAAACATTAATTAGCATGATCATGATTCTCATTTATCAAGAAATAGTTACGGAAAACCTGCCAAGGGCCAGTCTTGTCATATGGTTTATGGTTCTTTCAGGGGTTTTCAGTCCATGCAAACAGGTGACTGACTGTGTAGGCCTGGAGGGGGATGACATTCAAAGACAGAGACTAAGTTCATTCTTAGCTTCGCTATTAGAAAGAGTAATTTCCATTGTGTGTATCAAGACTATAAAAATGTCTTCTGAATGGAAGGGAATAATAATAGGAGATTTTCATCAGTAATTTAGACTCACTGAATTCATTTAACCCGCACACGCAGTTTGGGAATGTGAAGCGAGTAATTCAGCAGCATAAGCTAGCCCTGCAGGAGTCTGATAGATACTCACTTAAAAATTCTCTAACACAGTCTGTTTATAAACAAAACGAAACGAAACAGCAAAAACCATCTTACTAAAAACGCACAGTCACAGACCTCAAATGCACCAGAGTGACTCAGATAAAATTTGTTCTCTCCTTTGGTTTCCCAAGGGAGATCCAACAGTAATTATCAAAAGGGGCACCTTGAGGAGGTGGGGAGGGATGGGTGGGCGGGCAGGAATGGGATTAAAAGATAGAAACTGTACTGAATAATCTAAAATAAAATTTTAAAAAAAAAGGGGGGGCACCTTGATCGGCAAGCCGCTGGGGCCACTGCTGCTGCTGCTGCTGCTTATGGAGTCGAGAGAGAGCCGGAAAGGCTGAGCCTCCTCTGCACCCGCCACCCCAAGTGCTGGAAGCAAGATGAGGGGGAGAACGAGGCTGTCTGGGACAGAGGGGACAGTTGGCCGGGGGTGGAGTGTGGTTGCACAGACAAGCCAGTTTCGCCATGCAAGCAGAGCCCAGAAACAGGGCCAGGCCCCTCCTCTGAGATTCTGGGAATTTCCCCAGGGGCGGGGTAGGATCCTCCGGTGGCCACACCCACTGCCCGGCTCAGGTTGAGAGAACAGGGAGGGGAGAAAATGCCAGCATCTTCCCTCCTTTGCAAATGGTGAAAAAGAAGAAGGGCTGTTGAGCAAGGTTCTTGTGCTCTGACCCTCCCTGGCCAGCTCACAACAAGCTGACCACAAATGAACAAAATCCAAAAAATCTTCATGCAGCCTCTCTTTCCCTTCTTTGCCGTTTCTTCCTGTTTCAAATTCCCTCTTCTCTGTCAGGCACCTTACACTTGGTGCTAGCGGACTTAGCTAAATTAAGGGTTTTGATGTTAATATACCAGGTTTTGCAAAGCAGAGTTGTGTTAGAGACCACTGGTTTCCCCAATGCCTGCTTTTTTTCCTCAGTAATAGAACTCCAAGGGAAATCCGGAATAATGACATTTCCCAGCCCCCCTTGCAGCTCACTGTGATCATGTGACTAGGTTTTGGCCAATGGGAAATAGGCGGCAGGGGTGTGTACACATGTCCAAAGAGAGAGGGCCTCCCCCCTTCCCTGCCTCCTGTCCTCCTGCTTGGTGGCCACGGGAACGTGGCGTGATGGCTGGAACTCACGTGCCCACGAGGACCCAGCAGCTGAAGTCACAGGCTGAGGTGGGTGAAGCCGGAAGGCATCGAAGCCCAGGGCATTGCTCATTGCCCAGCTGCTCTAGCACCTCTGCCGTAACCTGGGGTCCAAATAAAGCCGCTCCTGTTCCACCTTGGTAATTTTGGGTGTTCTCTTACTCAGCTCTGTATTTTGCCATGTATAATGGTGCATTTTTTCCATGTATATGGAAAATGTGCAATGGTACATTTTGCCATGTATAATGGTGCAGATTTTTGAGGTATTATACATGGATATAATAATGGCTATAATAATCCCATGTATAATGCTCACCAAAACGTGGGCGCACATTATACAGGGCAAAATCCGGTAATCCTAACTGATATAAGAGTTGTACTTGTTTAAGTTGAAATAGTAGCATTGTTTGAGCACTTAGTTATGGGCAGTGTTGCAAGGGTTTTAGGTTTATTAACTCAGGTAATACAACCACCCTATGAGGAAGTACTATTAGTGTCCCCATTTTACGGCTGAGGGGACGCGGTGAGGCTAAGTCACTTGCTCAAGGTCACACAGCTAGTGAATGGCAGCGTCAGAACCTGAAACCAGGCAGTACAATTCCGCGGTAGGCGGGTCTCATCTTCTGCAATGCGGGCTGGCGAGCGATGGCCCGTGGGCTCCAGCCAGCCTGGTACCTCTCTGTGGAAATCGAGTTTTATTGGAACGCGGCCACCCTCATTCACACATGGATTCTGTGACGGCTCTCGAGCCAGCACAGCAGAGCTGAGTGGTGTCAACAGAGACCAGTTGACCCGGAATCTAAAGTATTTTTATTGCCTGCTGCTTACAGAAGAAGTTTGCTGACTCCTGCTCTGTGACGTACTGCCGTTAAACCTGCCTCGGAAAATGTACATTCATATAAAAGATAAACCAAAAGTGATTTTTCATGGTAGAATTAGTGGTTTCTAAACAATAGGGTTTCCTAAATGCTAAGAAAGAAATATTTTTCTTGAGAAGCTCTTTTGTACCGGAAACAGCAGTAAGCCCTTTACACAGTGACTTCATTTATTCCTTACAACCATCCCGTGAAGCAGGTGTTTTTACCCCCATTTTGAAGATGAGGACACTGAGGCCCAGAGAATGAAGTACTTTGCCCACTTGCCCACAGTTTCTCAGCTGTTAAGTGGCCAAGCTAGGCTTTGAACCCAAGTTTTTTATTCTAATCCTAGTCTCTGTCCCCTATATCATGCCACCTCACTTAAAGCATTTAAGATATAATTCCATTTACAGGGGAGTGGGTTTTTCCAGGAAGACAAATCATAGCTGTATGTTGTAATGTTACTGCAAAAGCTTGTGGAGCAAACGTTTAGTACAGCATCAGTTAAGCCTTCACTATGAGGCCACGCTCTCACATCAGACTGATCTCCTGCGGGCTCTGCACTAACATACACCGTCCTAGAAGCCCTGGGGAAACCTGTTCTAGAGTCTCATTCCAGAATTTTCATCTTTCTGGGTTGTAAGAGGAATTGGCCATCTTCAGAACTGCACTGCAAGTCTAAGGGCCTTTGAGTGAGAAAAACAGAACAGGAATCTCTCCACACCAGCCGGTCCAGACACAGTTCAATGTCGAGGCCTCAGCCAGGCAGTGACTTTGAATTTTCTGAGGACTGTAAACCTTCAAGGGAGCCTCTAGATGATTTCCCTTGACAATAATACTATGCTTACTCAGGAAGAGTTTCGCAGCCTTCAGCGTCTTATCGACAACATACAGCTATGTATGACACCAGCATACAGCTGGTGTCTCTTACCCCCAAGTTAGGAGCTTCTGTGTTATCTCTAGTACCTTCCCCCTGTTGTTATTAACAACGAGACTTTGGAAAAATCATTCAGCCTTACCGAGCACCCACTGTTTTCCTGGGCACAGTAGGAGTAATGATGAGATTCTCAACGTTACTGTGCAGACTGAGATAATGCCCATTAAGGGCTGAGCATACTGAAGGCTTAAGTCAGACTTAAGTTTGACTTAAAACAGACTTAAGTCTGTCACTTCATAAAGCCAAGGATCATCCAATTATGCTATAGAATTTGACTTAAGAATTTATAAGGAATTAAAAACTCATAATGTTGACAGTTATCATTTCATTACTACAATTAAACTTTTTAAGAAATTAAGTACTTAATATAATATTTCCCATGTTTTCAGGATTCACAATGATGATATCCGTGGCCAATGTGGATACACTCTGTACCATCTTGGGCAAGACGTGAACGCATATTAACGCCCTGAGCTGCCCTGACCTTGGCAGGCAGGACGGGGCTACGTCATGACGTGTCATGGGAAGTATCAGGGTGTCCGTGGATTTGTGGGATGGGCATCATTTTTAGATTCGGTCAAGTAGGGGTTCTTCCTGCCCCTCTCTGTGTTTGGGGGCACAGCGCTCAGGTCAAAAAGACAGAGGGCTGTAGAGCTCACTTCTGACACAGACAAATGGTCTTTCTCCTCCTTGTTTCCTCTTGATCAGGCTTGTTAGAGTTTATCAGTTTGATTAATCTTTTCAAAGAATCAACTTCTGGTTTTGTTCATTGTTTCTATTTTTTGTTTTCAGTTTCATTGACTTCTGCTCTGATTTTTATTTCCTTCCTTTTTCTTGCTTTAGATTCATCTTGCTCATCTTTTTCTATCTTTTTATGGTGAATACTTGATACTTGGATAATTGACTGTAAGCTTTTTTTCATAATATGAACATTTAAAGTCATAAATTTTCCTCTAATCACTGCTGCAGCCACAGCACCCCCCCCAATTTTGACATGTCATGTTTTCATCATCATTCAGTTCAGAATATATTCTGCTTGACTCTATGATTTTGTCCTTGACTTAGGAGTTACTTAGAAGAACGCTGTTTAATTTTCAAATATTTAAGGCTTTTCTAGATGTTACTGTTAATGTCTAATTTAATTCACCTACGGACAGAGAACATACCCTAAGTTTTAATCTTTCCGAATGTGTCGAGCCCGCTGTTGTAACTCAGCGCGTGGTCTCCCTCGGCAGCTGTTTGCTGGGAACTTGCTGAGAATGGCCACCCCGTAGCTGCTCCTCTGCGGGCACCCTCTTTCGTACGTGTCTGTTAAGTCCAGGTGGTTGACAGCGTTGTTCAAATTGTCTACATCCTCGATGATTTCTTGTTGTCTTCTTGTTCTCTCAGTTCCGGAGAGGAGGGTGCTAGAATCTCCAGCCGCGATTGGGGATCTGTCTGCTTCTCCATCTATCTGTCCTTTTCCTTTTTTCCTGCAGGCAGTTTGAAGCACTGTGTCTTGTTATGTCTTCCTGATGTATCTGTCCTTGGGTAATTTTGAAATGTTCTTCATTCTTTTTAGTTACATTTCTTACCTCGAATTCTGCATTGAGTCCATTTCATCCAAAATTAATGTAGCGACCCCAGCCTTTTTATGCTTAGAATCTCCATGGTAAGTTTTCATCTCTGTTTCTTTCGTCCTGTCTGTGCCCCTGGGTTCAGAGTGTGCAGCAGCGTGTAATTCGGTCCTGCTTGTGTGACACGGTTGTGTTTACGTCTCTCATCTTCATATTTGTTCTTCAAGTGTCCCATCTGTTTTTCTTTCTCCAGTTTTAACTCCCCTGCTTTCTTTTGCATTAAATATTTGTAACATTCCATTTGAATCCTCTACTGACTCTTTCTCGCTATACCTCTTTGCATTTTATTTTGGTAGTTGCTCTAGTGGTTACCATATATGTTTTTAACTTCTCACAGTCCATTTAGAGGGAGTATCGTTCTACATCAAATACCTCACCGAACCACATAGCAGAGTGGCTCAGTGTGCTACACACAGACACACTCACACACACACTCATTCACATGTACTCACACATATTTGCATATATTCACACACATGCACACACGCTCACACAGACACACACACGCCTTGTGCTCCTCTGGTCAGTTGTATTACCTCTGCCTCACGCCAGTAAGGCTGCTGCTTTCTACCTGTGAGGACCACGGGGGTTCAGGAACTTTCCTCAGGGAGAAAAAGGAAGCTGCAAACTTCCAGATCTCACCAGGTCCAGTCTCCCTCCTTCCAGGGTAAATTCCATTCCAGTTTCTACATGCTTTTAGTCACTCTCCAGTGCTTTCAAATATTAGAAGAATTTTTCCTTGTTAGCTCTAGGATTTCGTCTCACCAAGCTACTTTGTCTTTATCAAAAGCTAATCTCCACGGTCAATCCTGTTCAGAGAATTTTGTGAGAAATTAAAGGCCTCCATTGGGATCCATTAGCAAACACTTGCTACTTTGGCAAGATGAACACACTCAGGCTGAGACTTTCCCTGCAGGCCCTAAATTCAACAAGCAGATACCCAAACAAAGACGGGGCCATGGGGTCGCACAGAGTGAATGTGACCCGGGTTACCGAGGAGTGGCTGGGCCTGCCAGCAGACCCTGCTGCACACGCCCAGTGGTTTCTGGGAGGGGCAGCTGTACGTGGAACAGGTGAGATGGCCACCATTGTCTCTTCCTATGACCTTGAAAAGCACGGACGATGCAAGTCAACCAAATGGTCTCTTACAGAGTGTGGGTTTCAATGCTTCTCAAACGTTTTCTCATTGTCGCAAAGTGCTAGAGCTAAAGAAACACTCCTTAGATTGTGATACATAGACACGCTGACAGGATGGACACACAGACAGGCGGACACCGCCTGGCTGTTAGAAGCACGGCTCTAGAAGGCAAAGCCAGGCGAGCAGGCCCAGTGAGAGACTGCCGCCTTGCGCAGGGCGTCGCCTGATGTGGGTAACCTGCGTTACACGTTCTCGCCCACACCAGTATGTACAGATACTGTCGTTTCTTGGAGGCAGGAGTTGCTTATTGTGATGTCTAGATATTATGGTCCTGAGATGCTGATACTCAAACACTGGACCTGCGGGTGGCCAGATTTAGCACAAACTAACACATAAATGAAAATAGGATGTCCAGTTATATTTGAATTTAAGATAAAAAACAAATAATTTTTTTTAGAATGCGTATGCTCTGCTTCTCTTACAACTATTACATGAAACATACAGAAAAATTGTTTGCCATTGATCTGAAATTCACATTTACTCGGGAGTCCTGGCAAATTTAATGAGCACTTCCATGGTCCCCATTTGGCGCTGCAAAGGGGACAGAACTCTGTCCCAGAACACTCATAGGGAGATGGGTCTCTGACTGGGATGGTCAGGATCCTGGGAGGAGGGAGATCCCGGGCTGAGAAGCCAAGATCACAGGCCATCCTCCAGTCACCAGCTGGACTCTGGTAAAGAAAATCTTCCTTCTGAGAGTTCCTATAAAAATAGTATTTACCTTTATCAAGAGCTTTCATGTGTGCGTACTCTATAATTATTCATGTGTTAATTGCCACGACATCCTGTTGAGGTTAGTAATATTTCTACTGCCCTTATTTTGCAAGAAAGTAAACAGGGACAGAGGAGGGGCTGAGTCACTGGGCAGCCCGGCGGGGCCTCGCGTCACGAGAGCCCAAAGACAAACCAGAGAAGGGAAAAAGAAGAGGCTCTGAAACCCCAGGAAACTCCACGTTCTAAACAGCTCTATTCTTGCTAAATAAAACAGACCAGAGCCAAACTATGTAAAAAAGAGAGCGACTGAAGGCAGATATTTTTCCCCAGAGGAGAGAACAGCTCACCCACCCTTTGATTCTCCCCCAGCAAAGGTGAATTTCCTTGTAAGTGCCCGAAAACGGGAGGTAAGACGAGAAACAAACCAGTTCCTCCCTGGAATAACAGCGATGGACACGAATCGAGTATCTCCTCCGTCGGGCAGCCTGCATGTCCGATTGCGTGTCATCTCCACAAGCCTGCGTGCCCTGGCTGTCCCCACTTCACTGATGGGAGAGTGTAGGGGGAGGGGCCGAGCAAGAGACCTGGGAGACGCATGCGCTGTCAGCGGAGGAGACCAGATTCAAGGCCAGGTGCGTGAGCCATTTTCTCCATGGACTCCCACCCACACACAGGAGGAAAACGGCACCCCCAAATCTAATTAAATGCCTTATCTTTCATATACTATCTAAATGAACTTTGTCTCTCTCAGCAATCCCAAAGCCATCTCAGGGGAAGGGACAGCCTGCAGGTCTCCCACTGGCACGCTGGGCCGAGCAGGTGTCAGAATCTTCCTTTGGGGGTGGGAAACTGACTTGCAGAGGGTGCAGAGATGTGCCTAAGGTCCTGCAGGGGCACAGATGGGACCAGAATGCATCTTTTGACTTTTTCCCTTGTCCTTGTTGAAAAATTGAGGAAATTACAGTAATTGTCCCGGATCCGTGATTCTGGGTAATACACATTTTTTTCCCTTCGCCTATGTTGTCCACCTCCCATGACTTACGGTTGGAGACAGAAGTTTCTGCTGCTTCGCTGTTAGAAGCTGCCTTCTTCTAGCAACTCCTGGTGGGACCTGGAAGCCTTCCACCACCTGGCTGGGACCCACCTGTCCAGCCTCATTCCCCGACCCTCCCTGCAGGAGGCGCTCGTTCGGGCCAGACAGGGGACGTTCACTGTCCCCACAACCCACCTTCACACCAGGTTTGCAGCCCGGGGAGGGGGATAGCACAGACTGATGCAGGACAAAATGTAATACAGCGTCCCTGCCTGACCCCCGGCCTGCCCCGAATGCACCGAAGGAAGGAAGGTGAACCCCAGCGTGGTTCGCACAACAGCTTTCACATGGCAGACACTGGTGTCAGACACAGGTAGGGCCTTCCTCCCCCTTCCCGGGCCGATCTCCGTCCATGCGCCGGACCCATCTCTGCCCGGGAAGCTCAATCCCTCC
>JAPYXV010006129.1:0-10011 GCA_028533065.1 Trachops cirrhosus | reverse complement strand
AAAAAAAAAAAAAGTTTTGTATGTTTTCCTTGCCCTGAAATACTCCAAGGTGATAAACTCGTCTGTTTGTATATATCACTGCTAAACGTCAATGTAAATTCAGTTCAAATTTGCGATTCCGTAAACAATTTATTAAATTCAGATCACCAGTTGGCAATTTAAATGACAGCCACCAAATTCAGCTTTTTGCCAGTTTTTAATCTTACCTGGTTACACTAACTTATCATTGCAGAATGGATCCCGGAAGCCAAGAAATGTATGTATTATCACCAGTTGGGGATTTTTAAATTTCCTTTTAGGTAATACTTACTCACTGTAATTTTCTAAGTGACCAAAATCCACACTTTATTATTTTGCTTGGCTTTCACTCTCTACCTTCCAGTTAAAGAATATTGTACCCTTAACATGTAAAACTTTTTAAAAAGTCAAGCATTGCAAATTACCCAAATTCTTTGTTCTGTTCCTTTTTTTTTTTTTTGAGAGCATTAAATAAATTGAAGAAAAACTTAAATCAAAATTAAATATACATGTATAATTATTTAATATATATTAAACTGTTTTGAATGGGAAAACTAACATTTGCATTCTTTCTAAATAGTATTCTATTTCCATCATATGAACTCGAAAAGAAAAACTACTAAATGCCCATTAACTTTTTAATACTCTGAAATCAACCAGGATCTCAATAGGTTTTCTGGTCTCTGTCCTTTTGTGGTTATTTTATATACATTTCATGTAACCATTTTGCAAGAGATGAGTGTCTGTGTCTTTTTTTAAATTCCTTTTAATAAGTTTGTCTACATATTTTCTTCTTTGAAATTGAGTTATTTATATTTAATTATGATAGTATAACATAGCCATATTTTCTTCAGAAATCATAACCTCTTGGAAATCAAATTATTTAGATAGTTGTAGGGAAAGAAAATGAGGATTTGGGTTAGGAAGAAACGTTTGGAAGGATGAGAAAACTGTCCCACTTAATAAGGACAGCAGACAGAACCTGAGACGCATTGGCTCTTAATGTTCCAGGTCCTGTCAACATATCCACCTGACGAAGCCGGAAATAAGTCCCTTTAAAAAGTGCACTAGTTCAGGGGGCAGAAATGGTGAGAAGTGTTCCCTTGGAGAGCTGAAAATCAGGTGGAAAGCAACTAGTCTTTTTGCAGTCTGCTTCTTCAAAATGCTATTTACTAAAAACCTGTCAATAATTAAAAGCCAAATAAAAGCTACTGGGAACTTTCAAGTTCAACATACAGTTTGACATAGAACATTGAGGTTTGTAGGATGTTTCCATCAAGGATCCTGGGAGACCGAAGTCAGGCGCAGCGCTTTCATTCATTCAGACAAGTCGTTTTTGCTTCCCTTTCACATGATTCCACCTTGTAAAAGCTCTGGGACACGTGACGTTGGCCCGAGCTCTACCCACCAGGCTGCAACGATGCCCTTGCAGAGGCAACTGAAGGGTAGGTGTTGTTGTCCCCATTTTACAAGTGGACAACCTTCACTGAAGGCGCCCAGACCACAGCCCCGAAGTTGCACAGATGGTGTGGAGCCCAGGGAAGGGCAGGAACCTAGATAACCGGAATCTACTCTGACACAGACCCTGGGGAAGCAGGCAAGGTTCGGGCCACCAGTAGCCTCGGCTAGGAGCACCCCACTGGGGTAACCAATCAGGAGCCTCCTAAAAGCATTGTGTGGCTGGGAACCCTTGGGATTCTGTGAGCGCTGACCCCGCCCCACGGCTTCTTCAGGCTCTGTGATAGGCTCCATGAACTGGGGGTGGGGCTGCACACAGCCCTGGTGGAGTCAGGCACGTGGGCACAGCTCAGTTTGTCCATAACCAGGAGGCCTCAGGGTTGGGTGGGAGCCTCAGGGGCTGCCGTGGCTGGGAGTACCCCTGCCCTGCTCCCTGCTTTCATTGGTGTCATGCGATTCTCCTCCAGAGCTGCTGTGTGAGTGGCAATGCTCTCAGTGGTGGAAAATGGACTAGGCTGCTGGGTTGCCATCCAGGTCATCAAGGAGATGCTAGTAGTATCGTGAAGGCATTGCAAAAGCAGTATGTGTCCGCAGACACAGTGGCACTAGCGAAGACAGATGCCAACACCATGTGCAGCGCCCTGGAGGCCGTGTTCGTCCATGGCCTGCATGCCAATCACACTGTGGGGTGGGGCGGGACAAGAAGGGTGCCCACCGGAAGCCTCTGCCTCGGCCTGTCTTCTGGCCCCTCCTGAAAGCTATCACCCACAAACACATCATCTCGGGATTGGAGCACCTGATCCTTGTCAGCAGGGACACTTGTCACTGCTAGGCCCTCGGCCACGGCCGGAAGGAATGCTGCCTGCTCCTCCAGGAGCAGGCCCGCCTGTGCCAGGGCTGCTGGCCCACCGCCCTCCTTCCAGATGCCCAGGAGGGCGAACTCCTCAGCTTCCTGCAGGGTGTAACATCCTTATCCCAACAGCTCTTCTACAGGTCCACCGTCTTACAGGAGGGGACGCTCACGCCACTGGCCCTCTCTGGGTTCTGCCCACTCTCTGAGCTCGATCCTGTCACTCCCTCTGGTACAGAACCACAGCGGAAGGAGTCTCTGCATTCTATTTCCCATTCCTCGGGCTCAGAAGACCTCAAAGTCCAGCACTGGGGCCGTAAGATCCAACAGAACAGGCGGCTCACTGCCTCCTACCCCCTCAGCCTGAACACAGCCTGTTCGTCCCAGCTGTCCTGCAGCCTGAACTCTAACAGCCTCCTACTCCAAGAGAATGGCTCCAAGAGTCTGGATGGTTCTGAGGAGCCGAAGTCAGAGGACTCAGACCTGGGGACAGCCAATGCTGATGATTCAGCCCTGTCTGTACAGGAGTGAGCACCCCTCCTCCACTCCTTTCCTCTTTCTTCTTCCTTCTTTCTCCTCTTCCTCTTTCCCTCCCTCCTTCCCTTTCTTCCCATAACTTGCGATTGCCCGTCCCTGAGCACCGAGCTCTGTTAGGGCGTTAGGAAAGGCAAAGGGAATGTCGTCCCTCTTCCTCAGGGACTGAGGTTGCTGGAGCTCTGACTGGAAGCAAAATGGGGCTAGTGAGGAGAATGGGTTTAGACAGGGCTCAGAGCTGGTTCAAGCTCCAACTCTGTCCTGGGTGACTTTTGACAAGTTATTTAGTCTCTCTGGGACTCAGTATAAAATATTACTGTCTTCTTTATCTAGAGAGAAGGAAGCCAGTAGTTCACAGCTTTTACATCTTCCAAAATATACAACGAAGCATGATGCATAATGGTGATCTTCTGTGACCTCACAGAAGACGTCCCAGAGGACACGACCCTGGATGCTGCCTGGAGGAGATGGTAAATAAATGGGGCCAAGCCCGGTGTGGACAAGAAGTTCGTGGAGCAACGCCACTGACTAGAGAAGGGAGACGGGGCAGAGCCTTCTTCACTCAAGCTTTCTAACATTAATTTTTTAATAGATGATGTATATTTATGGTTAAAAATCACCTAACATGTTATATATAGTAAAAAGTCTTTCCTACCCCATAACCAAATTATTTTCTTGCATATTCTTCCAGTGTTCTAAATGCATCTATAACAAATGTGCATATTTTAGAAATTTATTTTTTACCCCCCCACCACTCTTTCCACAAAAGCTAGCATAATAAATACATTATTCTACACCTAGTTTTAGAGGTGGTCTTTTCCTATCAGAGTTTTTTTTCCTGTGGCATATTTTTCTATTGTGTGAACATAACTTAGTTTACTTAATTAGCCCTGTCTTTAATGGACATTGGGGTTCAGTGTTTTATCTGTAACCCTGTGCATGTGGTCTTCTAGTTCTATGCAGTTATCTCTGTTCAGTAAATTCCCAGAAGCAAAATTATTGAGCCAAAGAATAGATTGATTTGTCATTTTCACAGATATTGCCCATTCACACTCGGTCAGGAATGTACCTGTGTCCTTCAGCCTTGTCACAGAAGGTTGACTTACCAAACTTATGGATGTTTGCTCATCTAATACATAAACAATGGTAACTTTTCCTTAAGCACTCCCTCCCGCTGGCTCTGTCTGCCAGCAGCCCATGCTGAGGACCGTCTTCCTCACTCCTGCTCTTCCCCACCACTCCCACCTTTGGTTCAAGTCTTTACAGTGCCCCCCAAACTGGCGTGGGAATAACACCGGTTTGAGTGGTGTTGGGAGCGGGCCTGGAGCAGATCTATTGTAGTTTCAAGCCCCGTTCTACCACTCACAGGTCTACAATGTCAGGTAAATTGCTGGCTCCTTTTAAAGTTCTGTTTTTTTCATTATTGAAATGGACATCCCCTCATAGGGCTGTTTGAGGATAAAGTCAGATGCCTATCCATGAGCTGCACCCATAAGAATGTCTGGTAGGCACCAGAAACAGCTTCTGAGCACATTAGATAGAATTTTCCAAATCAAACGGGAGGATTTAGACAGACAATGTCGGAAAGCAGCCGCCTCACCCCACGTGACTGCGCCTGCGCTTCTCGGTCCTTTGCAGCCTCTCCCTCCTCCCACAGACCAGCCAGCCTTCCCTTCCTCATGTGTCTGCCTTTATCGTTCATGCGTCTTGTGATTGGGAAGTTCTGGCATCAGTCACCAAGCCAGTGTGCATGCACCCTGTGTGGTTATTATGGGGAACTCACGGGAGCAGACCGACACTGGACTGTGCCCTGAGGAACCAGCGCATGCCCACACACGCGCGCAAGCGCACATCCAGCCTTCTTAGCGCTGGGCTTGGAATCAGCCTTCCAGCAGCCCCAGAGACCAGCGTTGCTTGGAGTGTGTGTTTTAAGGGTGAAGATTCTCACTAACACCGAAGAGTTCACTTATGCAACTTTTATTATATTACTTAAATGTAAATTAAAATTAGGCATAAATACTTTGTGCTTATAACTCTTAACTATAAAATCAAAACACCTACAAATTAAAGTACAAAACACTAACATTCAAAATGAAATGTATTGATATAATATTTTGCTGAAACCAAATTGTAGTTTGCCGTGTGAATAGAGGATTGATGGCCCTGAGTAGCTTCTCGTGTGTTCATTGGATCTGAATTATAATTATCACTGAAAAGCATAGGTCAGTCTAGTGGTTAAGAATGTGGGCTCATGCTCTGACTGGTGTGGCTCTGTGGATTGAGCTCCAGCCTACAAACAGCAAGGTCTCTGGTTTGATTCCTGATCAGGGATTCGGACCAGGTCCCCAGTTGGGGGCGTATGAGAGAGGTAACTGATCAATGTATCTCTTCACACATTGATGTTTCTCTCCTTCTCTCTAAAAGTAAGTAACTAAAATCTTTAATAAAAAAAACGGAATGTGAACTCAGGAGCCAGATCTTCCTTAATCCTTTTTTTGACCTTGGGCAAGTTACTCTACCTGACCTTGATGTCCTCATCTGTAACATGGGGATAAGAATGTTTCAAAGGAATGCTGGGAAGATGAAATCAGTTAAGACAGTGCTTAGAGCAGTGCCTGATACGTGGTGAGGGCCCAGTAAACAGTGGTGTCGCTGTCATTTACTGCTCAGTACTCCTGAGAAACGGTGACATTGGTTCTACTGCTGTCTCTGTGAAACCACTACAAAAAGCTGGTGAGTAACACTTGTCAGGCGTCATCACGAGGCCTTCCCTGGGTGGAAATGATTCTCATGCAGCCCCAGTCTGTGCATTTACTAGTGCCCTTGACCGCCACGTGCCACGGACACAGTAGTCCGCACGTCCTGGAAGACCACGGGCCCAGAACCACTTGGCGGGGGTTCTCTGTAAGGCGGCCGTCCGGAGTCTCCAGGCCCTGTGCAGGTAATGCATCTCCTTTTCTTCAGGTGGTTTTCTAAGAGAAAGCACAACGTTTAAAATTTTTGAACAGGCTGCTTTTGAAAACCACTGCCCTGAGCCAGGCAGAAGCGGAAAGACTAGCATTTGCACTGTTTCATTTCTATGTTGCATGTTCTTCAAAATTTTCCAAAGTTTTCTTTCTTTTGCCTTTCTTTCAAAAATCTCATCTCTCACTCTTTTCCCAATTGATGTGTCTGTCTCTCTTATTCTCACTGGGTCCTGAAGACCAGAACTGATTCTTGGGGAAGCTCTGTGAGCTTGATTCCACCTCGACCTTGGTGTCCATTTGGTGGCAGCTCTCATTGACTGCACAAGCGTCTTGCTTTTTGGTGGCATTTCTTTATGCATCAAGTCACTCACCTAACACCCAGGCTACTCAATCATTCAAACTTTTGTTATAGACTAGAATTCATTTATAACTGATCACCATTATGGTAATACTAGTGCATATTTTCATTATTCTCCTTTCCTTGCATTTTTGTACCTGTGTACATGGAGGCTAAGCAATCTTATCAATGATACTAAAAACAGCTACAATAACAAAAACATCTTGTGATATGAAATGAAAAAGATTTTCTCAGAATCTCAATCACAGAGGTAAAGGTGAGTTTGGAAATCATACAGTCTAATCCTCATGTCACAAGATTAGAACTGAATTCACGGAGCATGCTTGGAAGCCCACAGGAGGGTCGCCCGGGGACTAGAACTGGCATCCCCAACTCCCAGGCCAGCGCCTTTTCTACTTTTCTTGTATTAGCCTCTTAAAGACACTCAGAGGCAGTGACTCCCTGTCATAAAAAAAACAAGCCAGCAAAAAAGGGGAGGGGCATTTACCCTAATAGGATACAATAAATAAAAAACATCCTACGTGATGAAGTCAGTGACTTAGTAATTTTAATCAATGAACTTGATGTTCCCTATTTTGTCCTTGTACCATTGGGACTGGAACTACTTTTCAATAGTGTGCTTTTGGTGGCCAGCAATTGCACTGACATTTTATGTAGCCTTTTTTAAATTTTAATAGTGATGAGATTAACTGTAGTTACTCATGCTCGAGATGTGACTCCTGGGAAGCAGAATGAGAACCAACGTGACTGGAGACAGTTTGCAGTGAAATGACAGTGCTAGTAAAATGGAGTCTTGTAAAAAGGTTGACACCGGACTGTGCTTCATATTTTTATATAGACCTTTATGGACCGTGGCTTTATTTATAAAAGAGAAAACCTCACCATAATTAAGCAGTGGAAAATGTGTGGAATTCTTCAGTGCATCAGGTCCCGTCTGCTGGATGTGATTCTTTTCTGCAGAGCTGTGCACTGCGTACCCATCACGCAGGTGAACTTGGTCAGTCCTCCTTTTCCTCATTACTGGGCTCCTTTTCACAATTTTCATTTACATCTTCCTGTATGAAAGGAGACAGACTGTCTACAGTAAGTGCGCCAATACAAAGAAGAAAGGCTTGTAGAAATAGTTGCCTCCTAGCAGGAGAGGTAAGTCCATGTTGTAGAAGCTCACCGTTTAGGAAGTTAAATGAGTTTAAAGAATGAGATTTGTGAATCTTGTCCAACAATCTGATAAATGCTCACTTGTTTTCTGAAGTCCCCTTGGCGTGTGGGTCAGCCAGGTCATCCTCAGTGGAACACCTTTGCTTTCTCTAACCACGAATCAGGGGTAAATGTTAATAACTTAAAGAGTATTGTTATTATTACCAAATACGCAATCAACAAAGCAACCAAAAATCTCAACAACTGCTAGATTTACTGACAGAAAAGATTTTAAAAATGTTCGTGTTCAAAATAGAGGTTTCCACCCAAGGTTAAGAAGAATAACCTTGGGCAGAGCGAAAGTATCTCTGCCCATTTAAACGTGATTTCCTTTTGAAACAAAATCACATCCTCCGCACACACACCTCTGCCTGAGTGTTCATCCTTGTCAGGATGGAAAATGTGTGTCTGCGCCGATCAGATGTGTTTCTCCGCGTGGGTTTGTGTTCAGGCCCCAGTCTTCCTAACTCGCCTCGGGGCCCCGGGGGGAGATGGAGGAGGCCAACGCTGTTACTGTGCCATGTTCTTCCGGCCGCTTCTTGGCCCGAAGTGCGGGCCTCAGCGAGTGCTGATGTGCGTTTCTGCTGTGTTGTGCATGTCTTCCAAGTTAAAGAAGAGTTTCTTCGTCATTCTATCTTGATCGAACCCAGGAGGTGAATTTGTTCTTTTGTCTGAACATGTCTGTGATCTTGTGTTATATTTTGGGGCACCTAGCCTTGCTGGTACTATAAACTCTTGGGACTGTTCATTGTACTTCAGAAAACCAGTCCTTAATTTACGTACATGTATTCCATATTTCGGTGTGCTTAAAGTGGCAGTCCATTATTCGTAGTAGTTTGTTACTTGTCAACTTTGGCTATCTGTATTTTGAGGACATTTTAAACATTCCTTGTTCTATGAAGGCGGCAGAAGAGGACTGTCACTTTTTTGGAGTCTTTGTGATTAATTGTAACAAGTTTTGCTAATCAAAATAAAACTAATCAAATAAAAATCAAATCTAATGATTTAGTTTTTAAAGCTAATCAAAATAAAGTTGGTTTTTTTTAAAATCAATCCATTGAATTGAGTTCCTTGCGTGTAGAATTTTTAATAAGTATCACTTAGATTCAGACAATAGCACAAAAGAGACAGAAAAGTGAAACATGACATTTGTTCCTCTAACTAGATCTCAGTTGAGCATTGATGCTGCCGTGCCCGAGTTCAGGGTGTCGACTCACTGCCGGCCCTGGGAATACCACTGCGGTCTGTGATCTTCACCAACAACAGCTCAACCCGGTGTGCTCCTCAGTTAAAAATAATCTCTTCCTATGAAAAGCTTATTTTCTGCCTTGGTTAAAAACAAATCTCCAGCCCTGCTGCTGTGGCTCCGTGGACTGAGCGCCAGCCTATGAACCGAGGGGTCGCTGGTTCGATTCCCAGTGAGGGCACATGCCTGGGTCATGGGCCAGGTCCCCAGTGGGAGGCGCACCAGAGGCAACCACACATTGATGTTTCCCTCCCTCTATTTCTCCCTCCCGTCCCCTCTCTGTAAAAATAAATAAATAAAATCTTTTTAAAAACCTCACCAAATCTCCAAATCAAAATGTTGAAGCTAGAAATGACTGTGGAGATTATCTAGTACAGTAGGGCTGTTTTTACACCTATTTTTAAGCCACAGAACTCCGTTCTTTGTTCAAATGAAATCTTATAGATGAATCCCAATGTAAAACTACTGGCAAAACAACAGGGCAGGTGTGAATAGAGCTGCTCCTTTTGAAGGGTTTAGGGGGCGGGCCCTAGGCCCCTCTAAACAGAAGCCCATTCTCCAACCTCCAACTCTTGTGAGAACCCACCAGAACAGTCCAAACACTCCCCACTCTCCGAACCCCAGCCACACCTTTACAAGCCAATGGCCAAGAGGCATTGCCCAAGTCACCTGTCTGGATGGTAGCCCTCAGGGACTAGAACCTAAGGTTCTCGCCTCTGTCCCTGGTTCTTTCTACCACATGCCGCTACTGTGTCAAACTGAAATCTTGAATTTTTCAGGAAAAATTGTATTAGGATTCAAAGGTTCTCAACATTACTAGTGTTTTTGTTTGCTTGTTTTCATAAATCTACAGGAGCTGGGGACGTTTCCATCTTAACATCCTTTCCCGAGCTGTGTTCTGAGGGCTGCCTCCAGGTGGAGCTGAGCTTCTAGGTTCCGGGACTTGCACGCCTGCTCCCCTTGGTTTTTATTTGTTGTACATATGACCTTAGATAAGATTTCGCTTCACCTAAGGATTCCATGGCTAAAACAGCCAGTTGGGAAACACTTGCAAATAAAATAAAGTTAAAATAATTTTTTATTTTTGTATGTATTTTTATTGTAAAATAAACTTTAAAAAATATATATGTTATTGATTATGCTATTACGGTTGTACCAATTTCCCCCCTTTGCTCCCCTGCGCCCAGCACACCCACTCCCTCAGGCAATCCCCACACCATTGTTCATGCCCACGGGTCAAGCATATAAGTTCTTTGGCTACTCCATGGCCCCCACTGTACTCTACATCCCCATGGCTAGTCTGTAACTACCTATTTGTACCTCTTAGTCCCCTCATCTCTTCAGTCACTCTCCCTCACACCATCCTCCCATCTGGAAACCATCC
>JAPYXV010006128.1:0-10011 GCA_028533065.1 Trachops cirrhosus | reverse complement strand
GTCCAATGATGTGGGACCCATCTTTTATTCCATCACCATTGGTTCCCTGTGCATCTTTCTTCATTAAATTTACTGTAGCCTGCATTTTTTCAGCTAGTTTGTGACCAAAATCAGCCAATTCTGTGAGTATCTTGATAACCAGTGCTTTGAACTGTGCATCTGATAGGCTGGCTATCTCTTGGTCGCTTAAAAGGATGACTTCTGGGGCTTTCCATTCTTCTTCTGTTTGAGCCATCTTTTTGCTGTTTTTTGTTTTGTTCTGTTTTTTGGTCTTGTTGAGCTCCTGTAGTGAGGGCCGGGGCCTTAGGAGTTCACCTGGGCGGGGCACCCCAGTCGCAGGGTAGTGACGTTGTATGTGGGGGCAGGGTCCGAGAAGGAACAATGGCGCCCACTCCGCCCTCTGCAGGACCCCAGACCTTTCCACCACTTTCCGCAAGCCGACCGGGCCCCTCTGGCACCAATTTTGGTGTGGGTGGGCCTGTGCACCCCGTGGGACCTTCCTTTTCAGTCAGTGACCGAAAGCTGTATTTCCCGGTGCTGGGACCCTGAGTTGGGAACAGTGCCTTGCTTCACAATGTCTGCCTCGCTGGGTCTGCTGGTCGCCAACCCCTGGCCAGGGCCCACCAGCCACCGCTGCTTTTGCGCCCAGGGTCTGCTCGGTCTGCTGGTCACCACCCCCTGGCAGGGGCCCACCAGCCACTGCTGATTGTGCGCCCTGGGTCTGCCTGCTGCAGACTTGCGCACCGCCCCCGGTGCTCAGCTCTCCGCTCTGTGTCCCTCACCCGGCCGGACTCCGCCCCTCCTACCGGTCTGGATGAAAGTGTCTATTTTTAAATCCTTGGTTGTCCGACTTCCATACACTTCAATTTTCTGTCAGTTCTGGTTGTTATTTTGTTTCTATATCTTTGTTGTCCCTATCTTGGTTGTGCGAGGAGGCACAGTGCGTCTACCTATGCCTCCATCTTGGCCGGAAGTCGAGATCAATAGTTAATCAGTTATTATGGATACCTGTATACCAATAAACTTATACATTTTGATAGAATGGATAATTTCCTAGAAAAAAAAGTCTATCAGAATTGATTTAGGGAAGAAAAGAACATAGTAATAATCCTATAAGCATTTTTAAAATTATACCAAAAGCTTAAAACATTACACAAAGAAAAGACTGGACCCAGATAACTTTATAGGCATGTTCTACCAAACAGACAATAACAGATAATTTCAAACTTACAAAAATGGTTCCAGAGAATTATTTTTATCAGGCCAATCTAACCTTGACTGCAAACAAGACAGGAATAGTACAACAGGCCAATTTTACCTATGAGCATAAACAAAAAAATGTAAATAAAATATTAGGAAACCAAATATTTTATGTATTCAGGAATACATAAAAACAATGAAACACCCTTACCAATTCTGGTTTGGTCAAAAATTGTAACCTTGATTTAATACAGAAAATAGATTAATGCAATTTGTCATATTAACAAATTAGAAAAAAATCCCCAAAAGTAATGCAAAAAGTTTTTTCATAAAATTCAACCCAAATGAAGTGAACCCATAACAAAACTACCACAAATAAGATCCTTAGTGATAAAAGTTGAAAGTATTTCACCTATAAATATTTTTAGAAATCAATATAAGAGAATAAATTCATTGTTTCAGTAAGAAAAGCAATTTTTAAATAAGACATAAGCACCATATAAGAAACCATAGAAGACTGAAATGAACAATTTGGAAATTTTTCATGAAGAACAACAAACTGGGCAAAGATTTCGCAACCCATAATCAACAGGATTAGTATCAAAGATAAGGGATTTCTATAAACCAGTGATGAAAAGTCATGACTCAATAGAAACAAATCATAAAAAGACATTTAATAGGGAGGAAATAGGCCACATGCATCTTCAAAGTTGATCAGTCTCAATTAGTAATTAGATAATTGTTAATTAAAACCATATTGATATGTAACTTTGGAATGGCAATGATTAAAAAGTCAACAGTACTACATACAGGCAAGAATGAGGAGCTATGGAAATTCTTACTACATTGTTAATGGAATATGGGTTGGAACAGCAACTTTAAAAAATACTTTGGCATTACTTAGTAAAGGTTGCCATGGTCAGGCACCAAGATCCATCAATTCTAATTACTGGTTGGAAAACACATACAAGAAATGCTCTCTCAGAAATTTTTATTAGGCCAATCTAACCTTGACTACAAATGTGTGCCAGGGAACATATACAAAACCAATATGGCAAGATTGTTCATAAAACTGAAAACTGGAAACAATCCAAAAGTCCATCTACAGCAGAATGGATAGATACCTTATGGTACATTTCTTTCTCTTTTCCTTTATTTTACTGTATTTTTTCCATTACCATTTATCCTTCTTATAACACCTTCCCCCTCTACATAGCAATCACCCCACCTTAGTCCATGTCCCTGAGTCCTTTATCTTTTTGCTTCATCCTTCCACCCCCTCATTCCCCCAGAGATGTCATCCTGCTCACTATCTGAGTCTGTTTCTTTCTACTTGTTTGTTCAGTTTGTTCATTAGATTCCACATGTGAGTGAGATCATATGGTACTAGTGTTTCTCTGACTGGCTTATTTCACTTAGCATAATGTTCTCCAGGTCCATCCATGCTGTTGCAAAGGGTAAAATTTTCTTTTTTCTTTTCTTTTTTTTTTATAGCTGAATTGTATTCCAATGTGTAAATGTTCAATAGTTGTTTTACCCACTCATCTTTTGATGGATACTTGGGCTGCTTCCATATCTTGGGGACTGTAAATAAAGCTGCAATGAACATAGGGGTGCTTATGTTCCTTAGAATTAGTGTTTTGGGTTTCTTCAAATATATTCCCAGAAGTGGGATTGGTGGGTCAAAAGGCAGTTTCATTTTTAATTTTTGAGGTATCTCCATTTTATCCTCACCCTAGGATGTGCTCATTGATTTTAGAGAAAGGGGAAGGGAGAGGGAGAGAGAGAAAGAGAAAAATATTCATGTGAGAAACATCGATTGGTTGCATCTCATATGCGCCCCAAACGGGGACCAAACCAATGACCCACACATATGCCCTGATGGACAATTAAGCCTGCAACCTTTCAGTCCACGAAACAATGCTCCAACCACTGAACCACACCAGCCAGGGCCATTGTGGTACATGTCTACAATGGATAGTATATAACAACAGTTACAAGAACTAAACTAGAGCCTGGTGTATTAACACAGGTGAATCTCAAGAACAATAAGTGAAAAAGCAAATTACAAAAGAATGCAAGCAACCTAATCCATTTACATCAAGCTTAAGTTCTGGCAAATTAATAAATTTATTGTTTACAGATTAAGCAATAGTGAGATAACTATAAAGAAAAGCAAGAAAATGAAAAATTCAAAATTTTGAATATTGCTTACCCTAAGTACAGTGAAGGAGGAGAGGTCTCAGGGAAGTATTAAGAGAAAGCCTGGAAGGTACACTACCTAAGTTGTGTGCATGCACATGTGTGTGTTTAATGTGGGCAGTTGGGACTTGGGGTTCCTGTCGTTATTCCTTGAGCTGTGTTAACATATTTTACAAAATTTTGTATGTATGATGTACTTTATAGTTAAAAGAGCATTTAACACAATTACAGTTGTTTTCTACTTTAGAAAGACTCTAAAAAGCAGGATATTTTTAAATGTATGTCCTAAATATCTTTTATCCACTAGCAATACTTTGCCTTTTGAAAAATTGTTATAATGCTCAATGAAGTTAAGTAAAGGATATCGACTATTTTGTAATGTTACATAATAGTAATGATACCAGTATCCTTACATTATGTAAAAAGTAAAGATATTAGGAAGAAATAGCATAGCATAGGTATTTTTCCAAGTTATGTGTTGTTTATTTTAATCCCAGAAAATCCAAGAGAATCTGTTAAAAAAAAACTAACAGAGCCAAAACCAAAATTGAATAAACGTACAAGAATTTTCATACAATACTCTGTTTCTAAACCCACTCAAATATCACAAAAGACACAAGATACCTATAAATAAAACAAGACATAGAACCTCCTTAATTTACATATAAGTTATACCAGGATACAAATAAAGATAGATAAATTAAGAGATATACCATAAAAACACTTGGATACGGAGATATAATATTATATCATTTTTTCTAAAAATAATCTATAAAATAAATGCCATCTCATTACTTTGGAACTTGAAAAATCATTCTAAAATTAGTCTAAAAATAGTGAGAATTGCAAGAAAAACATTTTAAAAAAAGAATAATGCTATAGTAGAGATTTATCAAGCTCCTCAGTATTAAAATACATCATAAAGTTCTGGTAACTAATATAATGTGACATAAAAAGCTTCTGCACAGCTAAAGAAAACAGTATTAAAATCAAAAGAGAACCAACAGGATGGGAAAACATATTTGCCAATGATACCTCAGACAAGGGTTTAATCTCCAAACTATATAAAGAACTCACACAACTCCACTCTAAGAAGATAAGAAACCCAATTAAAAAATGGGCAAAGGACTTGAACAGGCACTTCTCTAAAGAGGACATACAGAGAGTCCAGAGACACATGAAAAGATGCTCAATATCACTAGCTCTCAGAGAGATACAAATTAAAACCACAATGAGATACCACTTCACACCAGGAAGAAAGGCCATCATAAACAAAGCAACAAACAACAAGTGCTGGAGAGGTTGTGGAGAAAAGAGACCCTAGTGCACTGTTGGTGGGATTGCATATTGGTACAACCACTATGGAAAACAGCATGGAATTTTCTCAGAAAACTAAAAATGGACCTGCCTTTTGACCCAGCAATTCCACTGCTAGGATTATATCCTAAGAACCCCGAAACACCAATGCAAAAGCACCTATGCACCCCAATGTTCATAGCAGCACAATTTACAATAGCCAAGTGCTGGAAACAACCCAGGTGCCCATCAGTAAATGAATGGATCAAAAAACTATGGTACATTTACACAATGGAATTCTATGCAGCAGAAAGAAAGAAGGAGCTCCTACCCTTGCAATAGCATGGATGCAACTGGAAAGCATTATGCTAAGGGAAATAAGCCAGGTGGTGAAAGACAAATACCATATGATCTTGCCTTTAACAGGAACCTAAACAACAAAACAAACAAACAAGCAAAATACTGAAATAGAGAACAGGCTGACAGTGACCAGAGGGGAGATGGGAGAAAATTTCAGGGGAAAAGGGGAAGGGTTTTCAGTAACAAGTATAAAGGACACATGAAAAACTCAGGGGAGTGGAAATGGGAGGGAGGTGGGGAGGACTTGGAGTGGGGGGTGGGCTGGGATGGAAGTAAAAAACATAAAACTGTACTTGAACAGTTTATTTTATTAAAATAAAATAAAATTTTAAAAAATCAGGTACAAGGATATTTTACTAGGATGATCACTAGAGTACTTTTCATACAATAAAATAATAGGAGCAATCTAACCAGAGGAGTAGGGGGAGGGGGATAATGGGGGAAATAAGGGGAAGGAGCATCAAGGAGCATGTATAAAGGACCCATGGACACAGCCAAAGGGGGTAGGATTGAGGGTGGGGGCAGGAAAATGGAGACAACTGCACTTGTATAACAATTAATTAATTAATTAATTAATTAATGAGAACAATCTAAATGTCTACTGACATGAGCCCATTTAATAAATTATGTGTCAGTAGTACACTGAAATATTATACAAGCATTAAAAATGTAAATTAAGGTTAATCCACATCTAGATACCTCACATTAAATCTATAGGACATCAAAGAGAATGAACACATCTTAAATTAAGCAGGTAAGAAGAAAACTATATTATGAGCCAAGAGATGGCACTTTTAACTGGCAAGAAACTTCTCAAAAACAACAGTATAGGTCAGAAGAAAATAGAACACACCAAAAATAGTGAATGAAAATAAATAGTAAGCCTAGAATTTTCCCCTCAGCTAAAGTACCATCCAAGTGTGAGAGCAAAGGATAAAATAAATATAGTTTTACACAATCGCAAGAATTCATCACTTAAAGTCCCTTGCTGAAAGAACTATCAAAGAGTGAATCACAGAGAGAAACAATTTGAACCTCCTATGAGAGAGTGGGATGAGAGAAACAATGGTGAGCAAATTGGGAAAATCTAAGGCAAGAACTGGATGTATAAATAATAATTACTAATTTTTAGGATAAAAAGGGTGAGACAAAACATAAGATTATAATAATATATATAATTAACGGTGGGTTAAGGAGAGTTAAACATGACATATACTTCACTTTTAAGTTAAGCAACCATGTTAAAATATTTTGTTGACTCTAAAAAATATAAAAGAATTACATGACTTGCAAACTGGTAAAGAGATTTAAAAAAAAGACAACAAATTATAAAGAAATCAAGCCCTAACTGGTATTGCTTAGTGGGCTGGGCATTGCTCTGCTAACTGAAAGGTCACCGGTTCCATTCCCAATCAGGGCACATGCCTGAGTTGCTGGCCAGGTTCTCAGTTGAGGGCATGCAAGAGACAACCAATTATCAATGTTTCTCTTTCTCTTTCTCCCTCCCTTAGCCTCTCTAAAAATAAATAAATACAATATTTTTTTCAGAAAAGAAAAGAAATCAAGCAATTCAACAAAGGAAAGAAAAGAGGGAAAAAAGGAACAAACAAGGTCAAGAAAATGCTCAAACATATGTAACTTTTACTCTGTATAGGGTATGGAAAGATAGGATGAGCAGTTCTCTTGTATTAAAAACAAGAAAACACCAGAAAAAAATTTTTAAATCATACTGTTCTAAGGAGCTGGTAAAGAGCAGTTAGAAGTCTTGAATGATGGAATTACAAAGAAAAAAGAGGCCTTTGTAAGTGAGAAGAGCCACAGCTTCCGTTTGGGTACAGATAGGCAGGAGTGGGCTTCAACCATAAACCAGATAAGAAGAAACCAGTCAGACCTTAGATTAAAAACATGGACTTGCAGGACTGAATTCAGATACAAAAACAAAAACTCATCCCAACAAGTCTCACACCCCTCTTCCATGCCCTCAAATTTTGCCAAGAAAGCATCAGTACAGGAGGGACAAGAAAATAAGGTTCAGGGTCCTCCTGGAGTTCAATCCAAAGCTAAAACAAAAATATTTAAAACTATGGCCCATCCTTCTAGCTCAAAAACTAACAAAATCAGAAAGGTAGTGGTGGATATAATGAGACTGACACTTTATGTCTAATTATATCAAGCAAATTCCAAATGAGGGGTAGTCTACACAAAATGCCTGACCTGTACTCCTCAAATGGTCAGAGTCATAGCAACAAGGAGAGTCTGAGAAACTGCCATAGACCAGAGGAGACTAAGGAGACACGATGACTAAATGCAATGTGGTGTCATGGATGGGATCCTGGAACTAAAAAAAGGGTGTGATTGGAAAAACTGTGACATTCGAAAAAAGTTGGAGTTTAGTTAAAAGCAATGTACCACTGTTGATTGCTTAGTTGTAGCAAAGGTAAAATGATAATATAAAATATTAATCAATGGGAGAATTGGATGAGCAATGTACAGGAATTCTTTTTACTATTCTTCCAATGTTTCTGTAAGTCTAAAACCATTCTAAAATAAAAAGGTTATTTTTTAAAGAAAAAAGAACACCTATTTACAAAGTGCAAAACATTTATGAATAAAACTAGTATACTAAAAACTAAAATATATAGTTCACAAAATTTTAAAAAGACCTAATTAAATGGAGAGATATACCATTTTAAAGGATTGCAAGTCTTAATATTGTTAACATATTGTAAACAAATAGACTAATTGATTCAAAGTAATCTCAATCTAATCCAAGCATGCTTTTCATAGAAATTGATAGGCTGATTCTAAAACTTAAAAGATTAGCCCAAACTACTTTGATAAAGAGGAATAAAGTTGGAGAGCTTATACTACCTGATTTCAAGATTTAGTAGTAAGTTCATGTTATCAACACAGTGTGAAAAGAGTATAAGTATGGATATAGATATAGGAGAGAAATATACACAGGTATATACAGACGAATGACTTACAATAAAGGAGCCAAAGGGAATGAGTTAGTAAGGATCTTTCCAACAAATGAAGCTGAAATCACTATATATATTCATTTTTTAAAAAACAAGCATCTTATCCTACAGTCATATCATCAACAAAAATTAATTCAAAATGCCTCATACACTTAAATGTAAGAGCCAGAATTATAAACTTAAGTTAGAAAACAATTTTTGCAAGTTTGAGGTAAGTAAAGAGAATAAAAGAAGTATGAATCATGGGAAAACAGATAAAATGAAGTTCATAAGAATTAAAAACATCTGCTCTTCAAAAGTTATCAGTAAAAAAAGTAAATGATACACTACATACTGAGAGAAAATATTCATAACATATATATCTATCAGCATATTTGTATCTAAAACATACAGAGAACACATAAAATTCAATAAGATTAACAATCCAATTTTAAAAAATGATAAAAAATTTAAACACATAACTCATGAATGGCCAATTATAACATAAATCAATATCTTTTGTCATTACAGAAATTCAAATTAAAAGCACAATGAGATACCACTGCCTACTCCAAAGGGCTAAATTTTAAAAACTGACAATACCCACTCTTGACAGCAAGGTGGAAAAACTGAACTGCTGAAGGCAATGAAAAATGATGAAACAACTTTGCAAAAACAGTTTGGTAATTGCTTATAAAAGTAGGCTTCCATTTATCATATGGCTCAGAAATTCTACTCATAGTGAGTTCCCTGAGAGATATGAACACATGTCCACAAAAGTTTGTACACAGATTCACAAAAAGACTTCATTCAAAGAAGTCAAAGTTTAGAAGCAACTCTGCTTACTCCATCAACAGAAATAATGAACAGACTTCTGGCCAAGATGGAGGCATAGGTAGATGCACTGTGCCTCCTCGCACAACCAAGATAGACACAACAACAATACACAAACAAAATAACAACCAGAACTGACAGAAAATTGAAGTGTATGGAAGTCAGACACCCAAGGATTTAAAAATAGACACGTTCATCCAGACCGGTAGGACGAGCAGAGTCGGGCCAGGCAAAGGACTCAGAGCCAAGAGCTGAGCAACTGGGGTAGCACGCAAGTCCACAGCAGGCAGACCCTAGGTGCACAAGCACTGGTGGCTGGTGGGACCCAGCCAGGGGTTGGCGACCTGCAGACCCAGCGAGGCAGCCATTGTGGCACTGAGAGCAACTCAGGGTCCCAGCACCAGGAGATAGAGCTTTGGGTCGCTGACTGAAAAGGAAGGTCCCGCCGGGTGCACAGGCCCACCCACACCAAAATTGGTGCCAGAGGGGCCCGGTTAGCTTGTGGAGAGCGGCAGAGGAGTCTGGGGTCCTACAGAGAGCAGAGCAAGCGCCATTGTTCCTTCTCAGACCCCGCCCCCACATACAGCCTCACAACCCAGTGACTGGGGTGCCCCACCCTGGTGAACTCCTAAGGCCCCGCTCCTCACTACAGGAGCTCAACAAGACCAAAAAACAACAAACAAACAAAAAAAAACAGCAAAAAGATGGCTCAAACAGAAGAAGAATTGAAAGCCCCAGAACCCATCCTTTTAAGCGACCAAGAGATAGCCAACCTATCAGATGCACAGTTCAAAGCACTGGTGATCAGGATACTCACAGAATTGGTTGATTTTGGTCACAAATTAGATGAAAAAATGAAGGCTACAATAAGTTTAATGAAGAAAAATGCACAGGTAACCAATAGTGATGGAATGAAAAATGGGTCTCACATCATTGGAGTGTACCAGAAGGAAGAAAAAAATATACAACCAGAAAAGAATGAAGAAATAAGAATTCAAAAAAATGAGGAGAGGCTTAGGAAACTCTGCGACATCTTGAAACGTTCCAACATCTGAATTATAGAGGTACCAGAAGGGGAAGTGGAAGAGCAACAAGTGGATAAATTATTTGAACAAATAATAGAGGAGAACTTCCCCAATCTGGCAAAGGAAATAGACTT
>JAPYXV010006127.1:0-10012 GCA_028533065.1 Trachops cirrhosus | reverse complement strand
ATAAAAGGCATCCAAATCGGAAAGGAGGAAACAAAACTGTCACTGTTTGCAGATGACATGATAGTGTACATAGAAAATACTATAGACTCAGCCAAAAAACTGCTTGACCTAATAAATGAATTTGGCAAAACAGCGGGATACAAAGTCAATATTCAGAAATCAAAGGCATTTTTGTACACCAACAATGAAACAGCAGAAGCAGAAATCAAGACAAAAATCCCATTTGATATAGCAAAAAGAAAAATAAAATACCTAGGAATAAACCTAACCAAAGAGGTAAAAGACCTGTATTCAGAAAACTATATAACACTGAAGAAAGAAATCAAAGAGGACACAAATTAATGGAAACGTATACCATGTTCATGGATTGGAAGAATTAACATCATCAAAATGTTCATACTACCCAAAAAGTTTTTTTTTAATTTCACCTCCTTCAGTATAAGATCCTTGTCTTTACTATGTTTCTCTATACGCCTCCAACTGTGGGGTGTGAAAGTGTACTAAATCCTATTCATCTCTTCCACATCAGGCTGTGTGCTTTATATCCTCTTGGAGTTAAATTATCCCCATAGCCAGGCATCTAACCTGGGAATGTGGAAGAAAGGAAAAAGAGAAGGAGATGCTGGAGTGGGGGAACGAGGAAGAGGCAGAAGAAAATGAGAAAGGTGGGGAGGAGAAGAAGGAAGGGGACAAGAAGAAGAGGGAGAGCCAAGTTGTAGAAGAGAGAAAGGAATTCCTCAAGCACTCAGGACTACAGGATTCAATTGGTCTGGAAACTTCAGAAATATTTTACCTCCAGGTCAGATGAAGCAACTGATATTCTGAGCAAAGGAAATCCTGGTAGCTTATTTGATTTGACATGTTGATACAATCATAGAATCTGAGTTGGGGGGCATATGAAAGGTCTTTGAGCCCAACCCACCATGTAATCCTGGAATTTTCCCACTTCAGTACCCATCAAGAGCTGAAATTTTCATTGTGTTCACTTCTCTCAGTTTTTGGAATTTGATTCTTAATCCCTTCCAAGATTTATTCTTTCTGGGTGTTCACAATAACTTTGTTCTTTGATATTTGGTGTTACCAATGTTTCCTGATTTCTACATTTCCTGAAATTTTTTAAGTGATTCTCTCACCCCCCGCCCCGAAGTTCTTACCCTCCCTTAAGGTGACTTGCACAGAGCCCAGCCACCCATGTTTCTCAAAGTCCTGGAAAGCACAGTCATTCTTGCTTGTGATCTTGGAAGGACTACCCATGAAAGGTCCACCTGGTACACACTTTATGTGCAGGAGACAATGTCAAGGTGAATCATTCCTAAATGAGTTCCATCGGCCATGTTGATAGAGAGATGCCTGAAAGACTTTACTTTAAGCTTCCCTGGCTAAACAACCACTTATCCTCCTGCACATCTGATCCAATACTTCATTGGGAAGCCAAGTTTTTATTGGCCAACATCTTCAAGAGATTAATCAGTGTCATTTAGTCTTAAGGAAAGTGCCCAGGGTGCCCCACTGATCATATAGGATATCAGGAAATCAGGAGCAGGAATGAATCTGCTGGCCTTTCTGTGGTTATATAGGTAATGTTACAAGCTTTGAGAGGTCTCCCTTGACGGGCAGTATTGCAAAGTGGTTAGTCAGGCTCTGAGCTCAGACTACTGGGTTCAAATCCAAGTTCTGTGGTCAACTAGCAAGGTGACCCAGGCAAGATACTCAGAGTCTTGGAGCTTCCATTATTTTATAGGTAAAGTGCTCCAAAGAGTGTCTGGCACATAGCAGGTAATTAATAAATGCATACTATTTTTTTCATTGTCACCATCAACAACTTTGGGTCAGATTATGAACTTGGTTAAATAAATAATTAATTAAACTACACACTCAGTTCTACCAAATACCAGCCATTAAAATAATAACTTGTTTACATTTGTAGAGTAGCAGTTATATGTTCATGTGCTGAGCCCTGTGATAAGGGCCCAATGAGCATCAATGTCATTTACTGTTTTCAAAAATGCCATGAAGGTGGGGACTAGGATTAGCTCTCTTCTACTAGAGATTCAGGGACAGTAATAAACTACCCAAGGTCATTTACTAGTGTGAACAGAGGCCATTTATTTATACCCAGTTCTCTGACTCCATAGCCCATGGTCCAGCCACAATGAGAGCCTACTTTCCTATGCACCAGCCTGTGTACAAAACCAAGTGCGGTGGGGGAGGGGGCTAACAATAGTATAAGAAATGTAGAAGCCAAACAACTTATATGTATGACCCATGGACATGAATTGAAGGGGGGAATGTGGGTGGGAGAGGGTATGCAGAGCAGAGGGGAATGGGGGATGGGACAACTGTAATAGCATAATCAATAAAATATATTTTAAAAAACCCAAGTGCAATACATCAAGTGGGATAAAATTTAACAAGGACCTAATTGTATGTGAATTTGTCTGTGCCTGTGTGTTATTTGTTTGTTTAAATCAGATTTATCAATTAGAAAAAAAAAACTTAAGCAAAATCACCCAGAAATGAAAGCAGATACTGACCTGGAGTCTCTGCACCTTTGTGTCCTTGCTGGTTCCAGATCTCAGCTCTCATATGCAACATTTATTTATTCTGATCGTTAGAGTAGCCACCCAATCTGTTCTCAAACAATACATTCTACCTCTACTCTCCACTTTTCTCCTGAGTTGTTCAGAACACCATTGATGTCAAATCACAGTGGGTTGGGAGTTTGTGTGAGGAAAAACAATGCTATTTTAAAAGTGAAGTAAACACATGGAGAGACCATTCCATGAATGATGAGGTTGTTATTGCTATTACAAGTTGCCACAAGCTTAGAGGCTTGAAACAGATCAAATCTATTATCTTATAGTTTCAGACATCAAAATTCCAAAATGGGTATCATTGGGCTGAAATCAAGGTGTCAGCAGGGCTGCACTCCTTCTGAGGGAAGAGTCTCAAGGGGAGGATCATTTCCTTGTTTTTCCAGCTTCTGGAGCTTGCCCACATTCCTTGGCTCCTGGCTCCTGCCTACCAGCGATTGCATGACTCCCACCTCGCTTCCATTGTCACATCTCCTCTGTCTTTTCTGCCTCTGTCTTTCCCTTATGAGCACCCTTGTGATTACATCAAACCCACCAGCCTAATCTCCCCATCTCAAGAGCTTTAACTTCATCACACCTGCAAATCCCCTTTTGTCATGTAACATATTCACAGGTTCTGAGGGTTACAGCAGCCCATCTCTGGGGGACATTGTTCTGCCACCACCATTCATCTTCTATCTGTTTGGGTTCCGAGGACTGTCATTATGATCCCTGTGTTGGTGCCTGTGGTGTGGGACTTGCCCTCACAGTGGGAAGAAGCTTGCAGGACTCTTCCTCCCTGTGAAGCCCAATATAAGGATGTGGGTCATGTATAGAAGTCTCCCTGAAAGCCTTACAGTTGGGGTGGGGGAGACTCAAATGCCGCCTGATCAGAGCAGTTGCATCAAGGAGGAGTAAAGTCTTTCTGCCTCTGTTGCACCTCTATTGCCTCTGCTTAAGTGGACCCAGAAGAAAGAAAGGATCAAGGTAGGAGCTTGCCACCATTTTATGCAGCAAGTCCATAACCAATCTCACAGGTGACTCGAAGATCAAAATCCCTGACTCTAAGCAAAGAATACTTTGAACGACCCATGCACCTGCCTCTCTGTCTGCTGTATTAATCTGGAAACTCTAACCTGTGCCCTGACCCCCTTGACACCTGGGGCCCCACCTGGCAATCCATCTTGAGAAAGGTAGAGCACCTGCCCTTTCTGGAAACATCTGAATGGCTTTTTTTTTTCTGCCAGCCCTGGACTGGCAAATGACTTTGAGGATGTTTCACTCATTTTCTTTTGTGAAAGGGGGAGACCTCTGGAGGTTATGAGAGCTGTGGTTGTCAGAACACTGGCCTAGAGAGAATCCTTTGTGGGAATGGAACTGTCATACATTTATACTCTGTCAATGGACTCAGAACTTGAGAAGTGGCCCTTGGCTACAGGCTAAATCCCACTGCAGCAAATAGAGTTACAGCAAGAGTCTCAGTGGGCCCCAAATGCCTCTAAGAACTTGGATGTCCACTGTGATTTTCTGCACATGATTTCTTGGGTGTGTCGTCTTTATCTATAAATTGAGTGTCCCTGTGGTCTGAGGCCAGCTTCAAGCCCTTCGTAAATAAATAAATCAATTCACTCTCCTTCCTGGAAACCACTTGGCTGCATCTGAGATTCTATTACTGTCTCCTCTGGGCGTCTGCAACTCCGTTTGGTGTTGGCCACACAGCCCTGCCCTGTGGCCCACTCTGTTCTTGCTGGGAGGTTGAGTCTGTTGGAGGTAAGCTGCTGGACCACACAAGGACTGTTAATAAACTATTTACTCCGTGCTGGTGTTCAGGCCACTACACCCACTGTGGTCCAACTTCACCTTAATGACCGGATCTGGGCAGCTAATACCCCCTAATCAGGTACCTCAGAATTGGCTGGAGTTTCTTTTGTCTAGCGAGCTCTTTGCTTTTCATCCTTTACCCTTGCATCCTACTTCCTCATCCTTCCTGAATTTTCTGACCATCTGCTTTGAAAGAGCAAAAAATTCAAATGTTGGACCCACCAAGTAGCTTTAAGTAATTGCTTTTATTTACACATCAAAGGCACTTGGGAAAACAAGCCTGTGTCCTAAGAGGCCCACTGAGTTTTCGATGTTACAATGGAAAGGGCCAGCTCTCGGTTTTTTTTTTCAGGTAGGGCAATACTAGGGTCTGTGTACCAATGACAAAGGGAAGCTGACCACCATTTTCCTTTCTAGAAGGTTTTGGTTACATTTAGCTTTGCCATTCGCACACTCTAGGAAACATCTTCAGAAGCAGAGTATGAAGCCAAGCCCCCGGCCAGGGAGGAAGAAAGAAAGACCTTTGTGGCTTGCCCCCTCGGGAGAAGAAAGCAGAGATCTAGAGCCATCGCCCACACCCCTCTCCGCCTCCCTTCGTGCCTCCCTCAGCCATTCCAAGGATGCTGACAGCCATAAAAAATCAGGCCTGTTAGCAACAGGAAAGATCACAGGCCTTGATTCCTGTTGAGCTCCTCCAACAACAGCTGCCATCTGTCTCACCGTCACAGACGAATGCAGGCCCTGATTTACGGGGCGGCTCGGGTCAGGGAGTGGGCCATGCACATTGCCCTTTCCCCCACAAACACCCCAGCGGGCTGGGGCCTGGGAGAGGGCTATTGCAGGTCATCAATAAATCCTGGGGATAAAACAATGCAGAGGTTACTAAAGGGAGCCGCGAGGGACCCAATGTGAGTTATTCCAATTACAGGCATGGTTATCTTCTTCTGTGCAGTTCAAAGTGTATGCACCCTAATGCATTTCAGCAGCTAATAAAAGTACTGGAGGGTTCTTTTTTTGTTTCTTTTTTCTTTCTTTCTTTCTTTTTTTTTTTAAACCCATAGTGCTTATAAATTACGGGGTAGAGGGGTGTGAAAGATACATAGTGGCTTTGAAGCAGCGCTGACAGCCTCAAACTAATTGATCATAAAAGGAAGTCAACTGCACTAGACGATGAACCATTTATCTAACCAAAAATAGATGGTCCCTATGGGGATAGGGAGAAAAAAAACTAAAATTGAGGGTGGGCAATGGGAACAAATGTAACATGTTTGGTGCTTCAGTTGCAGGCGCCAAAACCAGAGGCCCTGCAGATGTGAGTGTGGCTTTGCACTAGGAAACCAGGACAGGAGGGCCATTCCTATAAACTCAAGGAAGTCCAGACCACCGGGTCAGCCTGCAGGCAAGGTCATTCTCAAAGCTGATCAAAAGCTTCATCTTCTACGTCGTTTTCTCCAGACGAAAGTTTCACCAGAACCCTCAATTGCTGCCCATTAAGTCGCCTTAGGTTTTACTGTGTTAAAATGGAATTGGCAGGAGATTATAATTAAATTGCATTGATATGAACTAAAGTGAGGGGATGTGAACCCAGATAAAGATTTAGGAAAATGATTGTGTTGTACAATATATGTTAATAGATATAGCCATGCAGTCTTACAGTTTCCAAACCTAGCAGCACATGTTCACAGACCACCAAGTGCTGCTGGAGACACTCTGGACAAACCTGCCTTCGTCAATGGAAGTCCTCCTACACTTCACAGTCTGCTTTCACCCAAGAAATTGGTCAAGCGTTAGCAAACCGTTTGCTCTTTTAAGTACATTTAAGACTCCCAAGCCATCTTGTATGTTTACTTAAAGATAATCACTTTTTTAAAAAGAAATATAACAAAAAAGAAGTAGTCTGGTGTTGAAAATTTTTCATAATTACACATTATTTAAATTTTACTAGATGTGAGTTTATATGAGGGCAGGTTGGAAAAGAACTCCAAAAGGCTCCTACCTAAGCTTCCCCACCCTTTCCATTTCTCCTCACTCCCTCCCTGGCTCTCCCAACCCCTCCAATGTTCACATGCTGCCACCGGAAGTGACCATCATCACCAGTTAGATTGTGTCACTCTTCCTGTGTGACTCAGTGTTGGTTCCTCAATGACAGCTCCTTCAGTCAAGGCCACAGCCCTAGACACGGCATTCAAGCTTCTTCCCCATGCACCCTTGGCCTCTGGCCTCATTGCTGAAAGGGCCCACTGTCCTGTGGCCACACTACATGACTGCGGAGGCCCATCCCCTGCCATGCCTCCCTGCCAAGTGCAGTTGCATGTGACTGGAGGGTCTTTGGCCTCCCACTTGGAGTGCTCCACCACATCCACCCTCCTAGATGCAGCTCTGTGGTCGCCAGCTCCCCCTCTGCTGTCCCACAGGACTGCAGTTCTTTGCTCACAACTTCATACTCCTCCTGTGCAAGTGCTGCTCTCGGCATAACCCTGTTGAACTCATCTTTGTGTCCCCCAACCACACACATAGCAAATGGTTGTTCTTCCACATACGACAAAAAGGCTGAGTAAATGAATGAAGAAGGACTTGGCCTCAGGAAAGGGAAATGACTTGGCCCATATCACCCAGGTAACAAGCAGTGACACTGGGACTTAGTGAAGTTTTCTTCTGACTCCAAGCCCAGCCTTTTCACTGCAATGCACTGTCATTTACCTTCCCTAGAACCAGCAGACGGCCTTTTCCCATAAATTAAAACATGGCATGTGGAGCATGAGCTCCTCCGGGAGGCAGGTTTTCTGAGTTTGAGTCCAGGGTCTACCAGTTGTGAGTCAGGAAACCTGGGGAAGGGTCTGAGCTCTGACAGTAATAGGAGTGCCCACCTCTGGTGGTCCCTACAAGAATTAAATGAGGTAATATACACAACGTTATTAAGATAATATCTGGTACAGTTAGTGGTCAGTAAACATTAGCTGTTATTAAGTATTAATGCCTTCTAATAATGCTCATATGCAAAATAAGCTAAATGCAACAAGTACGCTACATAAATCTTACAAATAAGAATTCTGCCCCTAGGCCCTGACCAGCGTGGCTCAGCTGGTTGGGCATCATTCTGCAAGATGAAACCTTGCCAGTTTGATGCCCGATCAGGGCTCATGCCTGAGCTGTGGGTTTGTTCCCTGGCAAGGTATGTAAAAAGAGCAACTTATCAATGTTTCTCTCACACATTGATGTTTCTCTCTGTCTCTCCCTCCCTTCCCCTCTTTCTAATAATAAATAAATGAAATCTTTAAAAAAAAGAAAGAATTCTGTACCCAGAATTACAATTCTCATTCTTTCATGTTCCCATGTTTATTATCTTCCCACATATATTTTATGCTACATAGTAAGGAATTTGCTACAGGATAATAATTTTAAACATCCTGACCAAGAGTCCTCATAAACCATCAAAACATTTAGAAAACAACACATTTTCATCACCTAAACGGCATCTCCCAGACTGCCTCTTTCAGAAGTGCAGCAAAAAAAAAAAAAAAAAAAAGTATTTTAGTTTAGTATTTAGTTTAATATTAGTAAAAGTATTTAGTTTAGTCTCTAACTTTTTTTTACATTTTGAAAATATGATCATTGTACCCTGATAGCTCACTGAGGTCACAGATGGTGGCCCCATCCCTTCCCCACCCGGCAGTCGGGAAGGAGCTAGGTGACCTCTGGCCTGCAACCCCATCCTCCTGAGCTGTGAGGCCTGTATCCTCCCAGGACAGCCTGTGACATCTTGAGGGTAGGGACTGTGTTCCCAGAGCCTGGAAAAGCACTTGGCTCCTGTAGGCACCTGGCCTAAAAAGCACCTGGCTTGTTGAATGAATGACAGAGTGAACAGATGAACAAATGCATCCCCTGCCCCTGGACATGCACACCTAGTTGCTCTGCAGAAGGGAAGCTGGGGCCAGGGGAGAGCCCTGGCTCCTACTCCCACCCCAGGAGCCCCTCAAGTAGACCCTTGGGGTACACATCATCCCCAGAGCAGCTTCTGTCCCCTCAAGGTTCTCTTCGGAAGGCTGCAGTTGCCCTGGGGCCTTACACACTGGGGACAATTGGGTATGTGCAGCAGTACTTCAGGATTCAGATTTCAAACACTCCACCCCCCACCAAAGCCAAGGAACTCTTTAGCACAGGATGTCTCTTCATTATATGTAGGAAAGATTTTCTTTTCATTGCTAAACTGAAAGCTGTTTCGTTTTCATGGTGGAAAAAGGCCCTGGACTTAGGAGTGGGGCTTGGGAGGAGGACCTTCTGCCCAGGTGGAGGGCCCATTCCTCAGGTTGACGTGACTCTGGAGACTTCTTGAGCTGGGGCTTCCCTCCTCCACCTTTTTCTTCCACCCTGTTGTGGACAACACTGTGTTTCTCTAGGGGCTGAGGCTTCTCTCCTCACCCCCCACCCCTTGTCTTCCTCGGAATCTGATAAGAGCTGAGAAAAGAACTGGAAGAAAACCCTGCCCAGGTGCTCATCATATAAAAAAGGTTGTTCTGACTTCTTGCCAAGATGGAGGCGTAGGTAGACACACTGTGCCTCCTCGCACAACCAAGATAGGGACAACAACAATTTAGAAACAAGATAACAACCAGATCTGACAGAAAATTGAATTGTGTGGAAGTCGGACAACCAAGGAGTTAAAATATACTCATTCATCCAGACAGGTAGGAGAGGCGGAGTCGGGCAGCCGGGTGGAGAGGGGTTGCAGCACACAAAGCGGTGGCACTGGACGCACAAGGCATCCCAAACGCAAGACAACAGCGGGCGGACCCTGGGCACGCAGGCGGCTGGCAGACCCAGTGAGGCAGCAACTATGAAACAAGGCACTGCGCGTTAGGTGCCTGGCCGTTAGGGCCAAATTCATGTGCAGACAAACCAGGTAAAACTGGGCAGTGAGACAGACCTCACAACCTAGGGTTCCAGCACCAGGAAATAGAGCCTCGGGACACTGATTTAAAACACCTGTAGGGGTTGAGACTCCCAGGGAGACTCTCAGGGAGAGACTCCCAGCCTCACAGGAGAGTGCACTGGAGAAACCTATGGGGTCCTAGAACCTACACAAGCCCACGCACATGGGAATTAGCACCAAAAAGGCCCAGTTAGCTTGGGGGAAGCAGCAGAAGGGACTGAAAGTCTAGGGAGAGAGGAGCCAAGCGCCATTGTTTCCTCTCAGACCCCGCCCCCACATACAACGTCACAACAAGCAACTGGGTTGCCCCGCCCTGGTGAACACTTAAGGCTCCACCCCTCACTACATAACAGGCGTGACCAGACCCCCCCCTCAAAAAAAATGGCTCAAACGGAAGTCCAAATCAAAGCCTCAGAGCCAATACTTTTAAGCGACCAAGAGATAGCCAATCTATCAGATGCACACTTCAAAGCACTGGTGATCAGGATGCTCACAGAATTGGTTAAATTTGGTCGCAAATCAGAAGAAAAAATGAAGGCTACGATAAGAGAAATGAAGGAAAATGCACAGGGAACCAATAGTAATGGGAAGGAAACTGGGACTCAAAACAATAGTGTGGTCCAGAAGGAAGAAAGAAACAACCAAACAGAAAAGAATGGAGAAATAAGAATTCAAAAAAATGAGGAGA
>JAPYXV010006126.1:0-10012 GCA_028533065.1 Trachops cirrhosus | reverse complement strand
AGTTTAATGCAATTCTATTTCTTACACATGCTGTCATTAGGCAAAAAGAAAAAAGTCCTCTGTCAACACATGATATTATGGATTCGTGTTTGAAGGGGGCCATAAAGTTCACATAGCTCAGTTTTTTGTCATCAAACTCCCTATTGGGTTGGTGGTTTTGCTTGGGGAGAGGTTAAGTTTTTGTTTTGGGTTGGGTTTTTTTCCATTTTGTCTTTTGACGTATCTGCTAAGGATGTCAGAATGTTCTCAGTTCTCTAACAGATCTGGCAGAGTGAAATTTCTTTCCCTATAACTTAACCCCATAGTCCTTATTTTTATCTCCTGGGACCACGGAAAACCAGTTTGATTCCTTTCCTTTACAGCAGTGAATAACTTCCCTGCATTGTTTCCTGTTTGTTCTACAGTTTCACATTAGATATAATTTTAACTTTTGCTGCTGGTAATTATCTGTCAAGCACTTTGATTTTAATACTTTTCTTGCCTTGCTAAAGTTAGATGGCTAGCCTGAAGCAGAAGTCTGTCTGTGAAGCAGAGCAAAGTGATACTTCTTACCTCTGCCATTCTAGATATGTATTATTATAGTATTAAGTAATTGCTTTTTGGAAAACATGTTACAGAATGTGATTGATTCATAATGTTTTCAGCGAAACCTTTAAGAAAAAACAAACTATATAGCATAGTTAAGCCTTGTCTTAATTCTTCTTGTGCAATTGACTTCTTGGACCAGGTTCTTCATTATTAATTTTATCTTACTAGATTCAGTCTATCTTTTCAGATTCTAGTGTGTCAGTGAGCACACTTAAGTAGCCCTCTCAATGTCATATCCATCAGAAAGTTTAGTGTGTTGTTTATAACATTATATGTGTCATTGATTAAAAAGTGTTGAATAAGAGCACTTAAGATTTTAGTCCTAAGCACTATGGAGGAGGGGGAGGTTTTAAAATAAGCATCAGCCCCGGCTGGTGTGGCTCAGTGGATTTTGTACCAGCCTGCAATCTGAAGGGTCGCCGGTTCAATTCCTGGTCGGGGCACATGCCTGGGTTGCGGGCCAGGTCCCCAGTTGGGGGCACAAAGGAGGCAACCACACATTGATGTTTCTCTCCCTCTCTTTCTCCATCCCTTCCTCTCTCTCTCAAATTAAATAAATAAAATCTTCAAAATAAAATAAAATCAACATCAAAAGACATTTGGAAAATAATTTTGTTGACAACTTTATGTCAGATTCATAGTTTGAGATACATTAACATTGTTTTCTATCTCACTTTTTTTTTCTCCTCAGGGATCCATCTGTTTCTAAGTCTATAGAACGAATCTTTAAAATCTGGGAAGATAGAAATGTATACCCAGAAGAAATGATTATGGCATTAAGAGAAGCTTTGAGTAAGTGTCTTTTCTCTCCTGAAAGAAAATTTTAGTCACTGTTCAGTCTTTAAAATTTTATCTATTTTATAGGCCTGGTCCTGTTGCCTAATAATGAAAAATAAAATTTTGGATGCAGCCTTGTTTGTTTAAAATTAAATACTTATAAAAATTTGAATTAAAATTTAAGTAGAATTGGTTTTGGGGGGGTTGAATTTTGTTTTTATTGACTCAAGAAAATCAAGTCTAGTAAGTGACAATGGCCATCTGATTGTTTTCTTCATTTGCTTTACGTAGAGCGTTTAAACTGTTCACTTTTTGTGCTTAATAACTACTGTCTTGTCCTCCTACTGTTGGAGAATTTTTGGACAAGTTTTCAGTTTTCACTATAAGTATTTGATATTAAGCATATATTGGCATTCTTTAGTCTCTACCTTGGTTTAGATTTATGGTAAGTTGTATACCTGGTGGTTGTTTTTTTAAAGAAGTTATTTACTGCCTGTGTGTTAGATTCATGTAATTAAGCCATGGAATACAAGCTGGTAATATCTAATAACATGACCGTTATTTGACTAGAAATTTGCTTTAAAAATAGCATCTTCTAAGAAGCTGTTAAATTCTTCCTTTCAATGTGTTAACTGGTATTTTTAAGCTTCCTACCTGATTCTTAAGATGAGTAATTTCATCGACTATAGAAATCATGTTTATTTGACAGCTTCTTAGAGATCTAGCAGGTGTTTTATTATTTTTTTTTATAAAAATGAAAGAAAAGGAAAGAAAGAAACAACACACAGTCTCGGATTGCCTTTTTTCATGCTACAACTTTGACACTGAAGTGGACAGACAGAACAGCTTCCCATAATGCCAGATTGCAAAAACTGAAATGTTTTCCAGGTACCACTTTCAAAACTCAGAAGCAGATGAAAGAAAATCTGAACAAACAACCGAATAAGCAGTGGAAGAAATCACAAAGTAAGGAACAAAATCTCAACTAATATAAAATTAACTCCTCTTTTTGGAGCAGAAGAAAATGTAGACCATTTGACATCGTACTTCGCATAAACCATGGGCAAGCCTGTGTTTTCCAGGCCTGGGAGGCTCTCAGTGACTTATACTAAACAAGCCATCATGGAGTTACTTCTTAAAAAAACAAAACAAAAACAAAAAACTACTTTTAAACAAAGAAAATGCAGGAAGAGGGTTTAAATGAGTGAAGATTCAAGAGTAGTTGGGGTATTAAAAGAAGAAAATAAATACTTGATAGTGCCCAGGCTAACTCTCAGGTTCAAAGATAAATGAAGTTAGAGGCAGCTGGCATTAAGCAACAGAGCTGAAGAGGAGACTAGGCATTGAGAAGCATTTCTGTGGGAGCCATGAAATCCTTCAGATTTGGGGATACTCTCTACCAGATTAGACATGGGCCTCAGATCCTGGCCAGAAGCTCATTCTCTAACGGGAGCTCCTGCTATGTTTATCATGTTTACCCAGCATGAGACCAAGGGAGTGGAATACTGCATGCGATAGGCTGCTGTGGGCCAAACTAAGGAATATTGAGAAAGACCTGAAAGTGTGGAGGGAACAAGGTAAAAGACAGTGAGAATTAGGAGGTGAATCAAGACACTTGGGATGGTTTTGCTCCAGCAAGCATTTGATTTTCATCATGATTAAGTGAGTCCTCTGACATCTTTTTGGGCATAAGTTGCATGCTTAGGAACAACAGGAGTCATCATTTCAGCCAAAATTCCACCACAGTGATAATGTACTTAGAACTTTCCTTGCCTGTTTTTGCTGTGAACTGAGTCAGCAGAAAAAGAAATCCAGAGCTAAATACATAAGAATAGAGTTGATGTTTGTAAGTAATTTTCTTCAGCCAGTGCTCAGGATTAATTGGATGTCCTGCTCCTGAACACTCTTAATTTGAAGTATTGAGATCCTCTTACACTCAGTCAGACTAGGAAGAAAGGTACTTCATGTATCTCAGTATCTCCAAATCAATAATTCTAGGACTTTATGACTTAAAGAGCCTATTGGAGGTAAGTAGGTCAGTCCTGTCTAAACAATATGTTTTTATATTGACCATGCTTGGGAGTGTTTAAATTTCATATTCCACTATTTATTCTAGAAATTATTATTTAAGTGCATGTTTGACATAAATTCAAAAGTATACCCTTAAATATAGAGCAAAATTTTTTTCTGAATATTAGTTAACTTTTTCTGCCTGTATTCTTAATGACCTTTTGTTTATTTCCAACAGCATCCACGAATCCAAAAGCTGCTCTCAAGTCTAAGATAGTTGCTGAATTTCGAGTAAGTTACAGAATATGTTGAACATGCCAAAGTATTATTCATTCTTTTTGTGTTACAGTTTCATGTATAGTCCATAATATTCATTTCTATTCAGTTGTACATCAGTTATATTTAAGTTGTAAAGGAATCCAGATTAGGATCAGATTACTTGGAGTTTTATCCGTTTCTCTACTGGAAGAAATAACCTTCTTACAGAAAATCTGTTACAGGCTTCATTCTGTACTGAATCCTCCAACCAAATAAGAATTTGCATAGAGTTGACATAATAAGACTGTCTAATTAAAATTTTAAAATGCTATGTGGAACTTTGTTTCATTCTTAACCCTATATTCATAAATTAGCTTTGAATAACTAAGGGAAAGGGTCTTTTAAAGTATATGACTAAAAAGGTGTTTTGACATGAGAACTGATACTGATATAATCCCTGAATATGAGGAAATGGAAAAGGTTTTTTCCTCTTTGGGTTTTATTAGGTTTTAATGGGGAAAGTTAAGTAAGTCACTGATCTTGTAAATGAAATTTGACTCTGCTCTGTGTTCAGTCTCAGGCCCTCATTGAAGAGCTGCTGCTATATAAGCGCTCAGAAGATCAGATAGAATTGAAGGAAAAACAGCTGTCAACTATGCGAGTGGATGTGTGCAGCACAGAAACTCTCAAATGCTTAAAAGGTAATACATACATCCTTTCAACTAGAATAACTCAGATTTTCTTTCCAGATCCATCATTTTCAAGTGGAGAGACTGGCTTCTCCCGTAAAGAGAACTTGATGTTGTAGAGAGCAGTTGTGCCAGCTCTGGTTCTAGTGATTTCATGCATATACATTTCATAAGTAAATTCCTGACACAAGTGTTATATGTCGACTGTATCTCAAGAAAGCTGGAGAAAAAATAAGTTTAAAAATCCCAAAGAAATCGATTCTGTCATTTTCCCCACATCTAGTGCTTTCTTTACATAGTATTAGGTTATATATAGTAGACAGGTGTGTTTCACATGGGAGAGGAACAGGTTTGGGTGTGGTCTTTAATAAGATCATTGTGGTGCCTTGTAAATATGGTTAGTTTTTTTCCTTACATTGTAAATATAAGTAATAACAGTAATTTATTAGAATATAAATCTAATGAAGGTATAAATTGCCTTTATTTGTTCACTGCTATGTCCAGTGTCCAGAGCAATGCTTGGTACATAATAAGCATTTGATAAATATTTTTGAAATAATGAGTAAATGGCTACTGGATACTCATTTTGGCATCTGCTTTAAATTTAACATGTTACTGAATTTAATCCTCACAACATATTAAAAACCTCCATTTTGTACATGGGAAATCCGAGGCTTCATAAAGAGATGAGTAGGTTGCCCAAGTTACACAGCTGTTAAAAGACAAAGTCAAAACTTGTATTTATTTCTAAATCCATATTCCAATAGTCATGGGAAAGTATACTTAGGAGAGTCAGTAACAGTTTGTGATCACATCACTATTGTTGCAAAAATAATGAAGTGTGTGTACTCTTCTAATACGAAATTATCAGGGATCTTTAGATAGGAAAGAATTTTAGTGCGATTCACAGAGAGATCACTTTATTTTTCTGAACCTTGGTTTTAAGTTAATGGTCTAAGTGAACAGAATCCAGCCTCATTCCATTATTCCTAAGTAGCGGTATGGCACCAAATTTGTGAAGAAAAGCAGTCAGTGAACTTTCTTTTAGTTGCACTTTCTTTTGTTTACTGTAATCACAGGTGTCTTCACGATGCACTCTTGCTTTTAATTCTAGCAGATCTTTTTTGTGATTTGGAGAAGGCTTTTTAAGGTTAAACTATGAGGCTAATAATATTGCACACTGAGGCAGCAAGAACAGGTTCACAGATCATCTGGAATCAGGTTTACTTCAAAAGATTAAATTGTTTACTTTTTCTTTTTTTATCCTGAAATGAATACTTCCTCTGTTATTTTAGATAAGACCGGTGGGAAGAAGTTCTCCAAAGAATTTGAAGAGGCAAGCGCCAAGCTGGAGGAATTTGTGAATGGATTAGATAAGCAGGTGAAAAATGGGCCCTCACTTACTGAAGCACTGGAAAATGCTGGAATTTTCTATGAAGCACAGTACAAAGAAGTAAAAGTGGTGGCCAATGTAAGTAGTAATTAAAGCTGTCATATTGATTGCTTACTGTATGTCAGTGAGTGTTTTATATGTGCTTTCTAACTCTGTGAGGATAAGCATTATTATTTCCAGTTCACAGGTGAGGAAGTTACTTTAGAAGAGGGTTAGTTACCTTGTTACCGGTATTGAGCTAGCAAGTATAGAGTCTAAATTAAAAACTGGGTCTTTGATGTTAAAGCTCACACATCCCTGATTTATGCTTTATGTCTTCGGATTTGAAAAGGGAGTATGTCAAGATACTGTTACAGAATATAAAATTAGGCTGAAATATATGTAGAAAACTAGATGGAGACATGTTACTAAATTTCATGTAAATTGACTGAATTAAAGACCCTCTTTATCCTTTGTATCCTTGGAAGTTGATAATTGGACATTTGTCTAATGGTTTCTAAAACTGTCGTTTTTGTACTTAATTTTTTTAAAGTTTTAATCACCACATATGGTCATAAAAGCATATGGAATAATATTGGGTTGGCCAAAAGTTTGTTCTTTTTTTCCATAAGATGGCTTAGTTGTCTTTAATTTTATTCAAAACAATTTCGTTAGGTTGTATTGTGACAGCTGTCAAATCAGCATGCATTATAAAAAAAGTTACCAGCTGTGGCAGGTGTGGCTCAGTGGATTGAGCTCCAGCCTGGGAACCAAAGGGTCATTGGTTCAATTCCCAATCAGGGCACATGCCTGGGTTGCTGGCCAGGTCTCCAGTAAGGGGCATGCAAGAGGCAACCACACATGATGTTTCTATCCCTCTTTTTCTCCCTCCCTCCCCCTCCTCTAAAAATAAATAAATAAATAAAATCTTTTTCCTTTTTTAAAAATATTTTATTCATTTCTTTTTAGAGACAGGGAAGGAAAGGAGAAAGAGAGGGAGAGAAACATCAATGTGTGGTTGCCTCTTGGCGCCCCCTACTGGGAACCTTGGCCTGCAACCCAGGCATGTGCCCTGACTGGAAATTGAACCAGTGACCCCATGGTTCACAGACTGGTGCTCAATTCACTGAGCCACACCAGCCAAAGCAATAAGTACAATCTTTTAAAAATGTTATCAAATTTGGTGAATTTGTGTATAGCCATTTTAATACTAAAGATGGAAAAAATACGCAACATTTTTGGCATATTATGCTCTATTATTTCAAGAAAAAATGCAACTGAAATGAAATAAAAGATTTGTGCAGTGGATGGAAAAGGTGCTGTGAATGATTGAACTTGTCAAAAGTGGTTTGTGACGTTTCATGCTGGAGATTTCTCACTGGACAATGCTCCACTGTTGGGTAGACCAGTTGAAGTTAATGGAGATCAAATCAAGACATTAATTGAGAACAATCATCATTATACCATGCAGGAGATAGATGACATACTCAAAATATCCAAATCAATTAAGTTATTGGTGAAAATAAAAAATGTGTCTTTCATTTTATGGAAAAAAACTAAACATGTTTTTGTCCAACCCAGTAGATTCTATTAGTCTCAATTCCTAGAAGCAGTTCCTTTTAACTCATTTAGCTTTTTTTTTCTAGCATTTGCCTGCATATTTATAAATAAGCCCATATTGTTCTTTTTTGGTATATCCTATTTAAGAAATATCTTCTAACTTCTTGATGTGACAAATAAGGATTTAACTTATATTTACCTGCCTTCCCTTTCTCCCAATATAACTGTTTTAAATATGTTGATTACCTTTGTGAATTGAAGTACAATTGACCCTTAAGCACATGAGGGTTATAGGCATTGACCCCCATCCCCTGTACAGTCAAAAATCTGCACATAACTTTTGATTCCCCCCAAATTTAACTGTTGTGCAGTCATCCCTCCGTATCCACTGGGGATTGGTTCCAAGATTCCTGGCAGATACCAGATCTGCAGATGCTCAGGTCTCTTACATAAGATGCCATAGAACAGCACATATGGTCAGCCTTCCCCATCTGCAGATTGAAAATTCTGTTTTGGACCCATGGTTGGTTAAATCTGTGGATGCAAATCTGGGGGATACAGAGGACCGATAGACTCTCTGTACATTTATTGGGAAAAAATCCACGTGAAAGTGGATCTGTGCCCTTCAGATTTGTGTTGTTTAAGGGTCAGCTGTACTATACTATTTTTTGACCACTAACTCTAGACTCCCCGCTTTATAAAATGAGTTTATGAACATCCTTATCCTTTCTCGTTAGTTTTGATTTATCTCTTCAGTTTCCCAGCTTCAGTGAACTCTTTTATAGTGTTGTCAAAGTTGATAATATTTACATTCCATTCTATAATCATAATGGTCATCCTTGCTTTAAAGTTTGGAAATTAATAAACAAAACTTATATTATACCTATGTCAACATTGCTCACTTCAAGGTTTTATAGTAATTATGGTTATATTAGAGATGTTTGGGTTTTTCCTGGACTTTTTTTTCTTGCATTGTTTGCTTTCTCATTGCCTCCTTCCTCCCTCTGCCCTCTTTCTGTCATATCAGATATTCTGAATCTCCATTTCCCCCAGCGGTCTTTCTGCCTGAACTTCCATTCTGCTCCATCATTAGGTCTCTGGATCTCATCCTAGGACTATTCTACTGCTGTTCTTAGGTAGGCCCTCTGTTTTCCAGATTCCTTGTCTTCTTTTCTTCGTATTCTCTGGTTTTGCTGGAGCACCCTCAATTAATTTCCAAAAAAGGAGTTTGGTTGCAAGACATTTTCTGAGTCCTTACATCTTAAAATGTCTTTATTCTGTGTTCATATATGCTTTGATAGTGACTAATTGAAAAGCATTTCCTTCACAGTTTATCAGACATTTCTCCATTGTCTTTAATATGTATTATATGAAGTCTTTGCAAGATCCTTTGCAGGTGACTGGTTTTGGGTTTGGGTTTGGTTTTTTTTTCTGTCTACAAGCTTTTTGGGACATTATCCATGATGTTTAAAATTTTTACAGTGATGTATCTACATGTTTTTCACTCATTATGAGTTATTTGGTATGCTCTTTCAGTCTATAGATTGGTGTTTTTCAACTTGGGAGTAATTTCTCTCTCCCCATTTCCTTTATTTTCTCTTTCAGGAACATTGCTTAACCAGATGCTGGACCTCCTAGATTGATACTTAATGTGTCCTATGTTTTCTCAACCATGATCTTTTTGTTCTCCCTTCTGGAAGATTTCAATTTTATCTTCCAGCTTCATCTTTTCATATTTTTATGTTTGAGTCATTTTCAATGTCTAAGAGTTCTCTTTGTTCTTTGTTCCTGTTTTTTTTTAGTAACCCTGTCTGATTTTAGGCATACAATAATTAGTGTCTCTGAAGATACTAAAACATTTTTTTCTTTCTTGAACTGTCTATTTTTCTGGTAGAGTCTTTTGGTTGTTTTTTTTATTTGTTTGTTTGTTTTTCCTCCTAGATGTCTTGGTCTTTCTCTTTTATGATTTTGACTTTCCTCAAAACTCATATCTTTCCCTGTCCATTCATATTTAAGGATGAAGTATGAAAAAACTGATTGAGGGACTCTGTCCATGGGTAGGGGTTATCTACTCTCGGGTGATGAGCTGACCATTAGGGGACAGGAGGAGCTCTAAATGCCAGAAGGCTGGAATCTTTTTGCTGGGGTGTTTTAACTCTGTAGAGAAGAACTAATTTTTTTTTGCCTGGGACTAGTGCCTTGGCTGCTAAGTATGAAGGTTGCAGAGGAGGTGATAATGAGTGTTTGGCATTCACACTTTTAATTAATTGTCCTGATTTTGGCCCCACTATTCACTCTAACTTTTTATACTCATCATTTTCTGGATCAAAGCTGCTCCGGGATTCTGGCAGATAGATCTCTTCTCCCAGATGTAGCTCCCTTTCTGTGTACTCCTGACCTCATTTTCCTCTACCCTGCCTCATCACTGCCCACTCTTCCATTCATGTTCTGTTGTCTAAAAATCTATAGAAACCTTTTTCTCAAGTGTATTTCTTGTGTTGGTGTATATCTTTACTTTCCATTTTATAGATGTCCCAGGAGGGAGAAACCATGAATGGGAATGATCATTTCATCATTTTGACCAAAAAAAAATTTTATAATTTTTAGATTATACTCCCGAGCCCCTTATTTTTTTAATATATTTTATTGATTATGCTATTACAGTTGTCCTATTATCCCCCCCTTCATTCCCCTCCACCCTGAACACCCTCTCCCACCCACATTCCCCCCTTTACTTCAGTCCATGTGTCATAAGTTC
>JAPYXV010006125.1:0-10013 GCA_028533065.1 Trachops cirrhosus | reverse complement strand
TGTACTGAATAAACTAAAATAAAAATGAAAAAAAAAAGACTATAGTATATAATGTGTTTATTTGATATATTTATATATTGCAAAATGATTACTACCACAGCAGTAGCTAACACTTTCATCACATCACATAATTATTATTTCTTTTCATGGTGAGAATATTTAAGATCTATACATTTAGCAACTTTCAAGTATATAATTCAGTATTGTTAGCTATCATCAATTAATATGCTGCATATTAGACCTTCAGATTTCATTCATCTTATAACTGGAAATTTATATGTTTTGATCAACATCTCCTCATTTACCCCACTGGTAACCATCATCCCTCTATTTGTTTCTGTAGGTTCAACTATTTTAGATGCTACGTATAATTGAGATCATCCATTATTTGTCTTTCTCTGTTTGACTTATATCACTTAGCAGGTTGCCCTCCAGGTGCATTTATGTTCTTCTGTCTCATGGTTAGATAATATTCCATTGTGTATATATACAGCATATCCTTTTTTATCCATTTATGTGTTGACAAGCACTTAGGTTGTTTCCATATCTTGGCTACCACGAATAATGTTGCAATGAACATAAGTGTTCAAATATCTCCTTGATATACTGATTTCAATTCCTTTGGATATATCCAAAGTGGACAAGCTGGATCATATGTTAGATCTAATTTTAGTTTTTTTAGGAAATTCAATACTGTTTTTCTTAGTGGCTATACCAATATGCAATCCCACCAACAGTGTACAAGGGTTGCCTTTTTTCCACATCCTACCATAACTAGACATCTGTCTTTATGAAGATGGCCATTTTAACAGGTGTGAGTTGATACCTCATTGTGGTTTTGATTTGCATTTTCCTGGTGATTAGTCATGTCCATCCAGGACATTTTCATGCACCTGTTTGCTGTAATTATGTCTTCTTTGGAAAGGTGTTTCTGCTATTAAATTGCATGAGTTCTTTATATATTTTGGATATTAACCTCTTAATAGATGAATGATTTGCAAATATTTCCCCCCCATTCTGTAGGTTGTTTTTTTCATTTTATTTATTGTTTTCTTTGCTGCGTAGATAGTTTTTAGTTTAATGAAGTTCCACTTATAAATATTTGTGCTTGCATTTTGGGTATTATATCGAAAAAATTGTTGCCAAGACCAATGTCTGGGAGATTTCCTCCTAAGTTTTCCTCCAGGAAATTGTAGGATTTTTACAATTTTAGGCCTTATGTTTAAGTTTTTCATCCATTTCAAGTTAATTTTTGTGAATGCTGTGAGATGCGGGTCCAATTTCATTCTTCTGAATGTGATTATTGAGTTTTCCAACAACATTTACTAAAGAGAATACTTTCCCCATTGAGGACTCCCAGCTCTCTTGTCAAATATTAGGTCAAAATGTTGTGTGAGGGTTTATTTTTGTACTCTCATTCTGTTCCATTTGTCTACATGTCTGTTTTTATGTCATTTACTATACTGTTTTGATTACCATAGCTTTGTAGTATAGTTTGAAATCACAGAAAATATGATGACCTTAGCGCTTTTTTTCCTTATTCAAATTGCTTTGGTTATTTGGAACCTCTTCTGCTTCCATACAAATTTTTGGATTTCTTTTCTATTTTTTGAAAAATTGCCACTGGAACTCTGATAGGGATTTCATTGATCTATAGATGGCTTTGAATAGTATGGACATTTTACCAATATTAATTCCTCCAAAGTATGAATATGTGATATGTTTCTATTTATTTGTATCTTTGCAAGTTTATTTCATTAGAGTCTTGTAGTCTCCAGCATTCAGATCTTTCAATGACTTGGTTAAATTTACTTCTATTTTATTGTTTTTGATGTTATTGAGAATGGAGTTATTTTCTCTATATTCCAGGTATTTTATTGTTAGTGTACAGAAACACAGCTAATTTCTATTTGTTTATTTATATCTGGGAACAAGATACAGTCTTTAGTATTTTATATATATAAGAGCATATATTTGCAAAGACAGTTTCATTTTATCCTTTCCAATTTGGATGTCTTGTATTTCTTTTTTTATTTGATCGGTTGACTAGGACTTCCCATATTATTTTAAATAGGAGTGGGGTGATGGACACCCTCGTCTTGTTCCTGATCATAGGAAAAAAGCTTTCAAACTTTCACTCTAGAGTATGATGTTGGCTTTCTACTTGTCATAGATGGCCTTTTCTTATGTTGAAGCAAGTTCCTTCTACATGAAATTCATTGAGAGTTTTTATCTTGAGCAGATGTTGTATTTTGCCAAATGCTTTTTCTGCATCCATTTGAGATGATCACGACTTTTATCTTTTATTTTATTAATATGATGTATCATGTTTATGGTTTTGTGTATGTCGAAACACTCTTATATACTTCAGATAAATCCCACTTGGTCATAGTGAATAATTCTTTTAATGTGCTGTTGAATTCATTTTTGCTAATACTTTGTTGATAATTTTTGCATCTATATTTATCAGGGATATTGGTCTTAAGTTGTCTTTGCCTTTAGTATCCTTATGTGGCCTAGGAATCAGTGTAATGTTTCCTAAAATAGATTTGTAAGTGTTCTCTCCTATTTATTTACTTTTTCTAGAATACTTTGAGAACAATTGATATCAATTCTTCTTTAAATGTTTGATAGAATTCATCTGTAAAACCATCTGGTCCTGGACTTTTCTTTGTTGAAAGTTTTTTGATTACTGATTTAATCTCCTTACTTGTTATTGGACTGTCTAGTTTTTCAATTTCTCATGATATAGTAGGTTGCATATTTCTAGGTATTTATCCATTTCTTCTGGGTTTTCCAATTTGTTGTGTATAATTCATATTAACACTCAAAATCCTTTATATTTCTATGGCATCAGTTGTAAGTTTTCTTTCACTTCTGATTTTACTTATTTATTTTTTCTCTCTTTTCTTCTTAGTCTAGGTAAACATTTGTCAATTTTGTTTATAATTTTTTAAAACAGCTTTTAATTTTGATGACTTTTTATTGTTTATCTCATTTCAGTTTCATTTATTTATGCCCTGATTTTATCTCCTCTTTCTCTCTGACCTTGGGCTTGCTTTGTTCTTATTTTTCTAGTTTCTTGTGGTGTAAAGTTAAGTTGTTTATCTGAGATCTTCCTTTTTGATTAACATAGGCATTTATCACTCTAAACTTTCTTCTTAATATGGCTTTTGCCACATCCCATCAATTTTGGTAGGTTGTTCCCATTTTTGTTTATTTTGATATATTCTCTGATTTCCCACTTGATTTCTTCTTTGATCAGCTCATTTTTCAGAAGTATTTCTTCACCATTATTATAGGTTCTTGATAAAATGTCCCCTTTATTATTATATAATTGTTATGGTAGAATGAGTGGCCAGAAGGGAAATAAGGGCAGGGTGCTCACCATTGTAATCTAACAAGGAACTTTATATAGGAGGATCAAAGCAAAGAAAAACATGTCTCACTTGTTGACCCAGTAGTCCTAACCCTGGTTCAATAAGACTTCCAGGCATTCCAAACAACAAGCAAAACTACGGTTGTGTAGGAGGTGGGGGGGTTAGACCTTGAAAGTCTGTGTGTATCATCTCCACCAGCTGGGGAAAGGAAAACCTTGAGACCGCGTATTCATCCCAAGACCTGGAAGTGGGGAAAAGGGCGTCAATGGTGCCCACAGAAAAAGCCCATACAACAACTTTGATTAACTGCCTGCCTCCTGACACATACAAGATGAACAAATAGAGTCTGTAGCAAGATATGGATTCAGGCTAATGGACCCCCTCCCCAACACTTACCTATGTAGTCACATTTCCCCAGGGGAAAGCTGGTACCACTCTTACCCATCAATCAATATGTAACTTCTTTACCCCCATCCTGCCAACTATATAAGTCTTTAGAACAAATGACTTGCTCTCCTGGCCTCTTGGCTCTCTTGGCCCTTTCTTGCCATATAGTAGGGGGAACCATGGCCACCTGGCCTCTGTCCAGGTTGGGGCCTCTGGCCAGGTGGGGGCCTCTGACCACTGGGTCTCTGGCTACATGGGTGCTGGTCACAAGGCCTCTTGCCACCCTGATTTTGCCACCCTTGTTTTTGCTCTCCCATTAGAACTTAGCACTAATAAACTTTGCTTGTGCACTAATAGGCTTGCCGGTCTGTAATTCTTTACTGTTGTCAGCACGAAGAACCAAGTTTCTGGGAGTTTTTTCCATAACATAATGACTATCTTTGTCTCTTGTCATCATTTTTGATTTAAAGTCTATTTTATCTGATAAAGTATAGATACTCCTGCTCTTTTTTGGTTTCTATTTACATAGAATATCTTTTGCTATCCCTTTATTTTGAGTGTATGTGTGTCCTGAAGCTGATGTGGGTCTCTTGTAGATAGCATATGGTTGCTTCTTATGTTTTTAAATCCATTCAGCCATTCTGTGCCTTTTGATTGTAAAATTTAATCCATGTACCTTCAGAATAGATAAGTGCTTAGTTATGCTTTCTTATCTGGATCAGTTAAAGAGATATTTATAAAATAAATTGTAGAATAAATATAAAAACATGCTGTAACCTTGGATCAAGCACATTATTAAACAAATTAAGAGGAAATTAGTAAAAATAAGATTTCAATAAAGTTAAAAATAGAGTAGGAAAAAAGACTATATCACCAAAGTAGAATTTTTAAGGAATGATTTATGAAAAGCCAGTAATATTCATCTTTAATGAAGAAATAAAAATGAGTAATACATGCATTTAAAATATTAAATTTAGTTTTTTTTCAGGGAGGGAAACAAAGATTTAGTTGGCAAAAAGAAAAAGAGAGGGAGAGAAAAAGAGTAGGTGTTATTTTGTGTTTGCAGGAGCATGGAAGAAAGAGATCATCTCATGAATATTTGCTGATTGAGTTGGAGTACTCTTTTTCTTGTGGAAGAAAAATGTGTCAGCATTTATCACTATTAAAAGTATGCTTCTCCTTGACCTAGAAATTCTACTGGTAAAGAGTATATCCTTTAGAAATACTGAGCCAAGGGGAGGAAGATGGTGTCGGGGTAGGAGGGAGCAGATTCCACTCCCTGCTACACACAGGAGAAAATCCTAGCTGATCTATGGAGTAAAAGAGCAAACAGCCAACAGTACCCCAGCATATATGAAAATAGGAGACCAAAAATTGTAGTGGACACTGAAATACCAGACAGTAAGGAGAGTGCTTCAGGACAAAAAGGTCCCAGGGACCAGCACGGGGACCAGGGTGGCTGTAGCCCCAGGTCTGGTGCCTGCCACTGGGTTTGCCACAGAATCCTTGGGAGAGAGCTGGGGCAACTGCTCCCTCCTGGGCCAAACAAGGTCTGAGTAGCACCGGGAGAGACCTGGTTGCTTGAAGTCACAGAGAGGGGAATAAGGACTAAGTGGCAAACACACAGGGGCTGAGAGCACCCACAGAGTCTGTGGACGCAGGTTGGGAAGAGTTGAGAGTCACACAGTGACGGGCTGTTGCAGTCCACCAGCCCGCGGTGGACCGCAGACGTTGTAGATGGCTCGCGAGTGGCGAGAAAAACATACACATGGACTACCGAGTCCTGTGGAGGAATAGGGACAGCATGGCCACTCTCTCAAAGGAGGGCGCCCTGAGCCGTCGCCTCAATAGGCTTTTATTAGGTAGTATTGGGTAGGTGAACAGATACAGAATGTGGATTCATTGTCTAGCAGAAAAGATCAAATAGGTAGATAATTTACATAGGGTTCAAAAGTCTCATGCTGGGTTTTGGGTCTGGTATTACCTGACAGGTACATGATTAGTCTAGTTTCCTGCCAGAGCCTACACATCAAGAGCATCCAAGCAAGCAGGTCTCACAGGATTTTACATATCTTATGCCCCAGGTCCAATTCACCCCAGGTGTCTGCCGACTCTAGTCTGAACCTCACCGCCCCTGCTATTTCCGCAGGCCCTGAGTTGGAGGAGACAAAGGTGGCCAGGAGACTTGGATTGCTCACATCCAGAACTAGGACTCAGGCTATTTGCAAACCCGAGGGGGCAGGGGTGATATCGATCACTCCCTCACTTCCACAGCCCCTTGAGTCTCTTCCCTGATGGCTTATTCCCACGTGATTGTGTCTGTCTTAGGTCCATTCTTTCCAGAGAATGGTTGCCCGTCATTGACTATCCAACCAAACTGAAGGGAATAGCAGAGCAGGCAGTGCCCATGTTCAGCGAAATAAGTTTTGTCTCCTTAGGCCTCCCAGTTCTGGGAGATTTCTCACTCAGCTTTAGCCACGGGGGGTTACGGCTCCTGAAACCAGGCAGGGTGGACACCACAATGGGCCCTGACCCCGATAGTCCACAGTCTGGCTGGAGAATTGGGCTGTGGGAGAGGCCAGGCCACTGTATGGAGTGGCAGGCTCCAGAAGGAGGAATTTCTCAAAAAAAAAAAAAAAGTGAAAAGGGAGACACTGTTTGGGGAATTCTCCTGCAGCAATTGCTCTGGGCTCCCCACCACCCAGCCTGGAAGCAATCCCGAGGTTTCGCAGAGGTTGTGCGGAAAACCCTGCACTCCCCCATAGCACTGGGAAGGGTGTACACCTGTGGGACTGAGGCATCCTGGCCAAGTGCTCACATGCCTGCACCCCAGCCCACAGTGGTAACCCTGGGGAAAGTGTGTGCTCAGGAAGGCCTGGATCCCACACCCAAGGTGCCGGAGAGAGGCACAAGGAAAGCCCTGGGGAGAGGACATGCCTGAATGCAGATTGGTAAGGAAGAAAAGCCGTTCCAATGGCCCCTGAGCCTGCTGCAGCCAGCAATACCAGAAAAGCTGCTTTGGCCAGTTTGAAACCAAAAGACTTTTTTATTTTATTTTTAATAATTTTTTATTTTTTAATTTTTGTCATTTTTTTATCTTTTAATTCCTTTTCCTCTCTTTCCTCCTTTCTTGTTTTATTTCTTCTTCATTGCTTTCCAATTTTATCTCTTCCTTCCTTCTTCTGCTTTTTTAAAAATACCTACAAGTGAGACAAAAAAAAAAAAAAAAACCAAACAACCCTGGTACTGTGGAAGTACCAGAGTTGGACCCTAAGAACGGGCATCACAACAGCTGAAACAGTGAGACACATTTTACTTTGCTATTACAGAGACCCTGCAAGTTGCTGAATATTTGTATTATTATTACTTTTTTCTTATTCTTACATCATTTATTTTAACAGTATTTTTGTATTCCTCTTCTTTCTGTATAGTCTGCTTTGCTTGGCTGGTTATATTGTATTATTTGAAAGGTTTCCCTGAAACTCTGTTTCCTAGTGCATTGCTAAATTACTGTCCTTCACTTCCCTTGCGTTCCATTAGGACACTACTCAAGGTCCTATACTCCCTATTCTTGTTATCCAGAACACATAGATTCTGTCATATGATTGTTACTTTAATATTATTGTAAATAATAGCTATTCAATACAGTTGTAAATACCTCACAACACCCATCCCAGATCTTAGCCCATTTCACAGTTTCCAGAATTCTATTACTGTAGTGGTTAACTATTCTCTCACACACTACATCTATTTACTACTCTTTACTCTCATGTTACCTCAGAATCTGACCTCCCATACACTCACTGCTTCCTAGATCCAACTCACAACCCTTCCTTCCCCAACAAAAGTCTTATCTTCTTTCCATCCTTTCTAAAAAGTGGCTACTTGGGTGGAAGATCATGGTTAACACTATACATAGCCAAATGATCTCCTATCAATTCTCTACTGACTGCTACTGTAAATATCATAGAATACTCTCTTGCTGTCTTAAACCATTTTGCCTTACCCCTCCAAATGATCATAAAAAAGAGTAGGGGGAAGCTGTGAAAACCAAGATACCCAAAGGAGACTGCACCACTGAATCTCACAGGTATTCTACCACAGAAGTCCACACCATAAACCCAGGGAGCCAGAACAAATCAATTTAAGAAACAGAGGCTAGCAAGAAGAGTCTCACAAACAATGAAAAGACAAAGAAACAATCCCCAAATGAAGGGAAAGGAGGAAGCCTCAGAAAGAATGCTAAATGAAATAGAGGCAACTCAACTATCAGATATTGAGTTAAAATAAATGATTATCAGGAAGCTCAAAGAGCTCACAATGAGCTACCAGAAACTACAGGGAAGCTACAATGAACTCACTGCAAACTATATCAACATGAAAAAGGAAATAGAAACTATCAACAAGGGCCAAGAGGAAATGAAGAATACAATTCCTGAACTGAAGAATGCAGTAGAAGGAATCAAAACCAGGATCAATGAAGGAGAAGATTGGATCAGCGAATTAAAAGACTAAGTTGAAAAAAACACCCAGAAAGAGCAAGAAAAGGAAAAGAGGCTCGGAAATAATGAAGAGAGATTAAGAGAAATGCAAGACAATATGAAACGGAATAATATCCATATAATAGGGATACCTGAAGGAGAAGAAGAGTGAGAAATAGAAAACCTATCTGAAAAAGTAATGATGGAAAACTTCCGTAATTTGACGAGAGAAAAAGTCACACAAATCCAGGAAACACAGAGAGTTCCAACCAAGAGGAACCCAAAGAGGCCCACCTCAAGACACATCATAATTAAAATTGTACCATTTGAAGACAAAGAGAGAATCTTAAAGGCAGCAAGGAAGAAACAGGAAGTAACATACAAGGGAGCCCCATTAAGGCTAGCAGCTGACTTCTCAATGGAAATGCTCCAAGCCAGAAGAGAATGGCAAGAAATATCGCAAGTAATGAGAACCAGAGATTTGCAACCAAGGCTACTTTATGCAGCAAGGGTCTCAATAAAGATAGAAGGCCAAATAAGAAGCTTCCCAGACAAAAGAAGCCTAAAAGAATATACCACCACCAAACCACCTCTGCAAGAGATGCTAAATGGACTGCTTTAAGGAAAGGAAGGGAAAAAAGAGAGGAACATAGGTACATAAATGGCAATGAATAAGTACCTAACACTAATAACCTTAAATGTAAATGGATTAAATGCTCCAATCAAAAGACATAGAATAGCTGAATGGATAAGAAAGCATGACCCACACATATGTTGCCTACAAGAGACCCATTTCAGAAGCAAAGACCTACACAGGCTGAAAGTGAAGGGTGAGAAACAAATTTTCCAAGCAAATGGACAGGGAAAAAAAAGCCAGGGTAGCAATATTTATATCAGACAAAATAGACTTCCAAAAAAGGACCATAAAGAGAGACCCAGAAGGTCACTTCATAATATTCAAGGGAAGAATCCACCAAGAAGACATAAACATCGTAAGTATATATGCACCCAACATAGGAGCACCCAAATACATAAAGAAAATCTTAGACGACATTAAGAAAGATATTGACAACAACACAATTATAATAGGGGATTTTATACCCCACTGTCAAAAATGGATACATCTTCCAAACAATATATCAACAAAGACATTGTGGCATTGAACAATGCCCTAGATGAAAGGGACAGAACTGATATATATAGAGCCTTCCATTCCAAAGAGGCTAAACACACATTCTTTTCAAATGCACATGAAACATTTTCAAAGATCGACCCCATGTTAGGACACAAAACAAGCCTCAACCAATTCAAGAAAATGGAAATCATACCAAGCATTTTCTTGGATCATAAGGGACTGAAACTAGAAAGCAACCCCAAGGAAAAAAACCCAAAACACCCAAAATCATGGAGATTAAATAGCATGCTATTAAACAATGAATGGGTCAAGAATGAAATTAGGGAAGAAATCCAAAAGTTTCTGGAAACAAATGAAAATGAACTCACAACAACCCAAAACTTATGGGACACAGCAAAGGCAGTCCTGAGAGGGAAGTTCATAGCGATACAGGCCTACCTAAAAAAGATAGAAACATTTCAAACAAACAACCTAACTCTACATCTTCAAGAACTCGAGGAACAACAACAAAGACAGCCCAGAGCAAGCAGAAGGAAGGAAATAACCAAGATCAGAGCACAATTAAATGACATCGAGACTAAAAGCACAATTCCAAGGATCAATGAATCCAGGAGCTGGTTCTTTGAAAAG
>JAPYXV010006124.1:0-10013 GCA_028533065.1 Trachops cirrhosus | reverse complement strand
CCACGGGTGCGCAGTCTCTGGGTCCCGAGGGGCGCCCACTTCTCCTACCTCCGGGGCCTGGGCCGCACCGGTCCCCCTTGGTTTGGTTGTTGATAGTTGTGAGTTTGTTGTCCTTTTACTGAACAGAAGATCATAGTTTTTGATCTTCTTTTCCTTAGGTAAGTCCCTTTAACATTTCATATAATAAGGGCTTGGCAATGATGAAGTCCTGTAATTTGACCTTATCTGAGAAGCACTTTATCTGCCCTTCCATTCTAAATGATAGCTTTGCTGGATAGAGTAATCTTGGATGTAGGTCCTTGCCTTTCATGACTTTGAATTCTTCTTTCCAGCCCCTTCTTGCCTGCCAAGTTTCTTTGGAGAAATGAGCTGAAAGTCTTGTGAGAACTCCTTTGTAGGTAACTGTCTCCTTTTCTCTTACTGCTTTTAAGATTCTCTCCTTCTCTTTAACCTTGGGTAATGGAATTATGATGTGCCTGGGTGTGTGCTTCCTTGGGGCCAATTTCTTTGGGAGTCTCTGAGCTTCCTGGACTTCTTGGAAGTCTATTTCCTTTTCCAGATCAGGGAAGTTCTGCTTCATTATTTTTTCAAATAAGTTTTCAATTTCTTGCTCTTCCTCTTCTCCTTCTGGCACCCATATGTTTCAGATGTTGGAACATTTAAATTTGTCCCTGAGGTTCCTAAACCTCTCCTCATATTTTTGAATTCTTGTTTCTTCATTCAGTTCTGGTTGAATGTTTATTTCTTCCTTCTCGTCCAAACCATTGATTTGAGTCCCAGTTTTTTTCCCCATCACTGTTGGTTTCCTGTGCCTTTTCTTTTAATTCACTTTTCATAGCCTCTACTCTTTCCTTTATTTTGCAACCATACTCATCCATTTCTTTGAGCATGCTGATTACCAGTGTTTTGAACTGTGCATCTGATAGGTTGGCTATTTCTTCATTGCTTAGTTGTATTTTTTCTGGAGCTTTGATCTATTCTTTCATCTGGCCATTTTTTGTCTTGGCATCCCTATTACATAGTGAGAGACAGAGCCTTAGCTATTCGCCACAGCCGGGCAACTCAGGTCACTGCGTTGTGGCACTGTAAGTGGGGGAATGGGTCCAAAAGGGAACAATGCCGCTTGCTGGGCTCACAGCCAGCTTTCAGTCACTTCCTTCACTACCCACAAGCAAATTGGGCTCTTCTGGTGCTGATTCCCAGGTGGGAGGGTTTGTGTACATTCTAGGACCCTGTGGTAGTTCCAATGAACTTCATGTGAGGCTGGGAGTTCTTCCCACCGTCACAAGCCCCACATGTTTTTTCAGTCAGAGTTTTTGAGTCTTTTTCCCTGCCCTGGACCTCTGCGTTGCATGGTCTGTCTCACTCCCCAGTTGTTCCTCCTAGTAGATCCACATGCAAATGTGGGACCACCCAGTCTACCAGCTACCACCTCACTAGATCCACCAGCCACTGCCCTGCCTGCCCCAGCTGCCTGTCTCTGCCCCTCCTACCAGTCTGGGTGAACGTTTCTTCTTTAAACTCCTTGGTTGTCAGACTACCATACAGTTCAATTTTCTGGAAGTTCTAGTTGTTTTTTGTTTTTAAATTTATTGTAGCCCTTCTTTTGGTTGTGCGAGGAGGCACAGTGTATCTGCCTATGTCTCCATCTTGACTGGAAGTGCTGATTGGAGCATTTAAGCCATTTACATTTAAGTTGATTATTGATAGATTATTGATTATTTACCGATAATTTATTGTTAGACTATTTTCCTCTGTTTCTTTTTTCCTTCTCTTTCTTTTTTCTTCTTAAAACAAGCCCTTTGATGTTTGTTGAGGTATTGGTTTGGTGTTAACAAACTCCTTTAGCTTTTTCTTGTCTGGAAAGTTCTTTATATCTTCTTCAAGTGTAGATGCTAGCCTTGCTGGGTAAAGTAGCCTTGGTTGTAGGTCTTTGTTTTTCATCACCTTGAATATTTCATGCCACTCCCTTCTGGCCTGAAATGTTTCTGTTCAGAAATCAGATGACAGCCTAATTGGTGCTCCCTTGTATGTACTACCTGCTTTTTTCATACAGCTTTTAGGATTCTGTCGTCTGTAAGCCATACTATTTTAATTACTAATTGTTTTGGTGTAGGACTCTCTGGGTCTAACTTGTTTGTGATTCTCTGAGCTTCCCGGACTTGTGTGTCTTTTTACTTTGCCAGTTTAGGGAAAATTTTGGTCATTATTTCTTTAAATAGGTTTTTGATTCCTTGCTCTCTCTCTTCTCCTTCTGGTATTCCCATGATGCAGATGTTGTTACATTTAATGCTTTCCAAAAGGTTTTTTAAGCTCACCCTGGCTGGTGTGGCTCACTGGATTGAGTGCCAGCCTACAAAGCAGAGGGTCACCAGTTTGATTCCCAATCAGGACACATGCCTGGTTTGTGGGCCAGTTCCTCCATTGGAGGTGCATGATTAAAACCACACATTGATGTTTCTCTCCCTCTCTTTCTCCCTCCCTTCCCCTCTCTCTAAATAAAAATAAATAATATCTTATTATAAATAATAAATAAATAATTATCTTTTATAAATAATAAAATCAAATCTGATTCATCTAACCTACACTTTATGCTTCCAGCGTGTTATTTACTTCAGATATTGTACTCTTTATTTTTGACTGTTCCTTTTTTATGTTTTCTATGGGGTTTTTTCCTGCTGCTGAGTATCCTCATAATCATTAATCTAAACTCTCTGTATGTTAAATCACTTGCCCCCATTTCATCTAGTTTTTTTGTTTTTGGGTTTTGTTTTGTTTTTATTTTTGAGAATTCTCTTGTTCTTTCATTTGGATTCTGTTTCTTTATCTTCCCATTTAGGCTGCTTGTTGGTATTTGTTTCTGTGTATTAGGTAGATCAAAGACTTTGTTGACTGGCCCTGGGAAACCTGTTTGGAGCTATCAGAGACTCACAGCTTTTGGCTCCCTCTTCTGGGCCTGGGTGCATGCAGAAAGAACCAGACTGAGTCTCAAGGCCAGCTTTTACCAGCACTGGGCCTGGGAAGTGTCCACTAAAGTCTCAGAACTCCCACAGATCCACCTCTGTCTGCAGGCTTTCTGTTAGGATTGAAGAGTGAAAGTCTTTCAGCTGTATCCTTCAGCAGCAGGACTTAAGCATCACATGGTGAGGCAGGGTAATTCCTGCAGCTGGCTATTGCTTCCTGTAAGGCTGAGGGCACTTGGAAGGGAGTGCTCTGCCTCAGATAGATGGCTTCTGCAGTATGTGGAATGACTCAGCACAGGGATTCTGGTGGGTGTTCCTTCAGTTCTCTCCCCAGAGCCACCAGTCCCATACTCTCCTCATGTGTCTCTAGTCTATTCTACCCTCAGCCACAACTCAGGGTACGTGGCTGAGAATGAAACTTTGTGTGTCGGCCCTTTGAGAGGATCTCTGCATCTCCAGCTATTTCTTCTTGGTAGACAGAAACTCCTGCTGCTTTTCACAGTTGTATATTGTTTGGTTTTCTTTCCCACTTACGGTACTGAAGCTGGAGAGCCCAGCTTGTAGTTTAAACCCCACACTTCTCTATGGTAACCCCCTGGCCACCGAAATATCACTCCAGCACTCTAGCTGCCATTTGTGGGAGCCCAGGCAGCCCTCTCATGCCTCTTCCACACTCCCTACCAGTCTCATTGTGGTGATGTGGCTTCTTCCATCTCTCTGTGGTCATAAGGCTAGTGTTCAGTTGGTTATTCAGGATGATTGTTCTATAATTTAGTTGTAATTCCTGTTTGGTCCTGGGAGGAGGTTAATGTAGCTTCCACTTACTCCTTTGCCGTTTTGGGTCAGCAAACTTCTTTCACTGTCCTGAGAAGAAATGGTGACAACCAGGATAGAACCCAGATTAAGTTCCCAAGGTGTCAGGGAACCTGGAACTCTAGCTTTCTGGGTGTTCACATTTCAAAAGTGATGGAGCCCCAAAACAGGGAGACAACTCTGGGTTGTAAATTTGCCAATAGTTTTGTTTAGCCCTGTATAGTTTTATTGCCAGACATAGGTCTCTTGTCCATTCATTCCAATGAAACACTCTAAAAAAAAAAGATAGGGAAATGGGCTTTTTCAGCTTATACACATAAAGAATTCACTTTATCTACACTGACATTATACACAATTCACAAAAAAATTCAATTGTCCCTAGAATCTTTTCTAGGGACACTTTTTCTTTTATTGATTTTAAAAAATGTTTTAATTGTATCTTTTCCAAGACCATTTAACACCCTTATACTATCCTCCCTCTCTGCAATCACCACACTGGGAGAGTGATATTTTAATCAAAACTTAAGAGCATTTTAGGTTTCAAAGATGGCACTGAATAGTTGGAAGCTGAGCCCACTTGTTTGTGCTCCCAGTGCGGATTTTCTAATGATATTCCAACAAATGACCCGAACAGTCAATGGAATTCTAGCTGATATGAATTTTTGAAGCCAAGGAGAGCAGAGGAGACTTTACACTGTCTGGCAAGAGATATTACAAGTTGAAGGGGAAATACCCTGTGTGAGATACCTGGAGCAAAGGACAGAGCAGAGGAGAGAAAATTCAGCTTCGTGGCTCCCTCCCCTCCTAGAGCATGGGGATGTAGTTCCACACAGGGACCCCCCCAAACCTAATCAGAAGAGACTTGAGAGGATATATGGGGTCTTGGATATTCAGGTTGCACACACACAGTGAGAAGCACACCCATGACTACAGTGCCAACCAGGAATCCAGGAAAGTAATTCTGGCTCCTAAGACTTTTAAAGCTACTGGTGGGCTATGGAAAATTCCAACCAAGAAAGACTTTTTGCCTTTTGGGGAAATAGAGTGTGCAGAGAGCCAGGCAGTGGCATAGGTCTGCAGTGTGGGTGCCATACGGGGACTTTTTTAAAGAGGGGTACAGAGGTGTGGCTGAACATGTGAGCATGCAGCTGCCCTGCCAGCAAAGATGCCAGATTCAAAGAGAAGTTCATGCCCATGGAACCCAGTTGGCCAGAAGGATTAGAAGGCTGCACAGTAAAGGGACTGTGGGGCCCAACCCAGTGCAGCTGGAGAGGGGGGTGCTGCATGCAGAACAGAGGGTCTGGGTCTGGGCCTCTGGCAAAGAGATTAGAAATTGGCACAGCAAGAATATTCAGGGCTCTGCCTAGCATCAGCTTTCACACAGAGCTGCCATCAGCACCAGGTGGGAAACAGTTGAACCTTTTACAAGATTGACCCATTACATGAAATGGACATGTAATTCATCAGAAACTATACATTATTGAATACAATCTGGGAATGAACAATACTTATAGGGTAGGGGCAGGAAACACACCCATCATCTGCCCTGAAGTCTGAACAGTGCCTCCTGGGCATTGATCCAGGGATCCCACCCTCCTGATTGCACCAGAGACCCCCTCTGGAGGCAGGTGGAGGAGGCACATGCAGTGCTATCAGATGTTAGAGGAACCACCCTCCAGCCTAGTGCTAATAAAAAGCCACAGGGCAGAAGAGTGGGGACCAGCCAAGACTGAAGAAGACAGCTACAGACTATGGGTCACTTGAGCCTTGAACAGGCTGCCTAAAGCTAGACTGAAACACCAGCTGACATCAGGGACGGATCCTGAAGGAGAAGACAGTAGGCCAAGAAACACTAGGCTCCGCTGAGATGAATTCCACCTTGTTCTTTCTCATTGTTTGTGCTGTTTTTCTTCTGCATAGGTTTTTGTTGTTGTTGTTGAATCTTTATGGGCACTTTATTCAGATGGCCAATGATCTGAGAAGATGGTAGATTCATACCCTAACAGACCATCTTACATTTTCTTTCCAAGCCAGACTTTTTATAACAGAGCAAAGTGCAGTGAGGAGTTTTAAAATTCAGGGAAAATTAGATTAAAACTGTTGTATTGTCACCCTGGGCAGTTAGCTGTTCCCAGGGGTGGGTGGTCATCTGTGTCTCCCTGGAACACAATGGCCCTGATGCCTTCACTTGTCCCCAGGTGGTAATCCTCAGCAGCGCCCCAGGAGGTCTGCTATTTCCCCAGGGAGCCAGGATGGGCCTTATCTACAGTTTCCGAAGCAATAGATTTAACGTATGCATTATTTACTAAGCTTATAACTATGTACCTTAAACAAAAATTTTCCAACTCTTGAGTCCCCTGTTGTTCCCCTACTGTTAGTTTCAAAGTATCTTATTTCTATAAGATCACTTATATTGGGACAGCAGAGTCCCTCCACATTTTAGAAACCATTCTGTGGGCAATTTATGTGAGCACAAGCCTAAGATACATCATTAGTGGTGGTGCAGCTCATCTCCACACCTGCTGAGAGCATAGAACAGTTTTAGTACAGTTGACAAAACTTGTACACTCTCTAGCTGGGGCTACATTAGCGACCTTCAAGGAAAACATTTCCCTGTCCTTTATAGTTACCACTGGTCCCCAGTTACAACTATCAGAGTAGGTCATTTTTTGATATGCTCAAACACAGTATAATTTCTAAGGCTTTCCAAGGGAGTACAAACACCTACAAGACATGAAATGAAAGTTTGTTCAACATAAGTTCCTCCTGCAAGACAAAAGTCAGAAATATTGAGAACATTTTTACTAAATATGCCCAAATATTTTCATCTTGTTTGAAAGGAATAAGTTGTGCATAGCAAGGGGTTAAACATGAGGTAAAGAAAAGAACATAAGTTGTTGTTTTCGAAAGATGACTTTCAGGTCTTCCTCCAGTGATTTCTTTATTTTGGTGTGATGAATCCAAGGTTTTATTTCTGCCAGCTTCACCATGGTGGGGGTGGTGAGCAGTACGTCCCAAGGTCCCATCCACTTTCCTACTAGTTGGCTTCCTGGAGATGCTGTCATCCAAGTCTTGAGTAGCACCTTATCTGCAGGCTCAAAGGAATGCAGCAAACCTGTGAGGGAGAAGTCTCTAATACAGGCAAGGTCATTAGTTACAGCTAAGGTCTGACTTAAATGTTGTACATATTTCTTTACCTTCACTTCTTGATCTATACACATATCTCCTACCCCAATCATAGCCTGAAGTGGTCACCTGTACAAAATTTCAGAAGGACTCCATTGAATCCCACTTTGAGGAGCCATCCTTATCCTGAACAGGGCAATAGTCAAAGCTTGATACCAGTGGAGATGAGTTTCTTGGCACAGCTTGGCTATATTTTTCTTCAAGGTGTGATTCATCTTCTCCACCTTCCCAGAAGTCTGAGGTCTCCGTGCCATGTGGAGTCTCCACTTGATTCCTAAAATTTACTAAAATTCTGTGTAATTTCGGAAACAAAAGCAGGTCTGTTATCACTCTGGATGCTGCTAGGGAGGCCAAAGCAAGGGATTATTTCCTTCAGTAAGATTTTCACTGCCTCCAAAGATTTCTCTGTTCTAGTAGGATAGGCTTCAACCCAACCTGGAAAAGGTGTCAACAAAGACTAACAAATATTTCCACTCTCAGACCCTTGGCATCTGAGTAAAATCTATTTGCTGGTCCTTAAGTGGGCACTATCCTTGGTATTGTGGGGATCTGTCCTGGGATGGTCCTTCTGGCACACAACACATCTAGCAATTACTTTTCTTATGGCTTTAGAAATTCCAGGACCTGTGAGTCATTGTTTGACATAGGTGGTTACTGAGTCTTTTCTATAGTATATGGCTTCATGCAAATACTTCATGACTGGCTCTACTAAATGTTCAGGAAAACAGTAGAACTCCTTTCTTATTCTTTTTCTGTCCACTATCAGGACCTTCTTTATCAAAACCCCAACCCTTAGCTTTCTCTAAGTCTGCAGTCAAATATTCAGGGTCAAATTGAGACAAGTCCAGAACAAGTACCAAAGGCATTATAAACATTCCTTTAGCAGCCACTTTTGCTGCCCTATCAGCCACACTGTTTCCTCTAGCCACTTTGGTGCCCTTGTTCTGATGCCCTGAGCAGTGCCACTTGTAAAGGTACCTGAACAGCCTCTAATAATTTTAGATTTTCTGCTGCATGCTTATTCTCCTTTTTATTTGAAGGTTAACAGTTTTTTTTCCTTCCAGATGGAACTATGTGCATCAAAAATAGGAAAGCTTACCTTGAGTTGATACACACATTCACTCTCTTTTCAAGCAATAATCCCAGTGCCCTCATCAATGCAATCAGTTCAGCGCTCTGAGCAGAGGTTCCTGGTGACAAGGCCTTGGCCTCCATTGCTCTTTTAAGAGTCACAACTGCATACCCAGCTTTTCTGCTTCCTTTGTCCATATAACTGCTTCCATTTGCATAGACAGTACAGTCTGCTTTTTCTAAAGGGTGGTCCTGTAAATCAATTCTGCTAGAATAAACTTCATCAATTATTTCAGCACAGTCATGCATCAGTGCAGCCAAATTGGGCTCCAGCAGAAGAGAGGCAAGATTTAACTTACAGTTTTAAGGGACACATTGGTATTCTTGATCAGAAGGGCTTGGTACCTGCCCATTCTTTCAGTAGTGAAGCACAAATTTCCCTTTTGCTCCAGCAGGCTCAATACTTGGTGGGGTGCATAAATGGTGATAGGCTGTCCCAAGGAAAACTTTACAGCTTCCTATAAGAGCTCACAGGTAGTTCCCACCACTCTCAAGCAGGCTGGCCACCCCCGGACAGTGTGATCTAATTTCCTTGACAAATATGCTATGGGCTGCAAACTGTCACTAAGCATTTGGGTGAGGAATCCTAGGGCAATGCCCTGTCTTTCATGCACATATAATTGAAAGTGCTTTAGTAGGTTCAGAAGCTGCAAGGCCAGTGCAGAAGCCAGGTGCACTCCTTTGTCCACTCTAAAAGGCTGTATATCAATCCTTTCAGAGCCTCATACAGTGGGTTAGTAATGAGCCCAAAGTTTGGAATCCAAATACAGCAGTCATGTGCCATCCTCAGGAATCTCCTTGACTGTTTTCTGGTATTGGGAGGGGTCCTTGTTGCACTGCCTGCACCATATTCAGACTTTTCTGCTTAGGGACACCTTTCCTCATTCCCTCAAGGATGCATCTTATAATACTCTAAGAAAGGGAAGTCGTCCCCTTTAGAGTCCCAGTTGGGCTCAGTTAAAGGTATTGCCCTGAAAGGACTAAGAGCCCCATCTGGATTTTCTTGGTGTAACCGCCAAGTCTCTTCATTTGCTTTATCCAACACCAACTTCCACTTATCCCCCATAAACAAAGGATTTAATAAGGCTTATATGTCTGCCCAATTGGGATGATTGTTGGGAACCACCCTGCCTGGCTTCAGGAGCTGTAACCCAGCCGAAGGGCGAGGGGCGATCACCCCCTCTTTCCACAGCCCCCCAAGTCTCTCCCTGAGGGCCTTCTCACATGATCATGCCTATCTTAGGTGGCCCCTCCCATGAGGGATCTTACACATCATTGGCTAACCAACCAAGCAATGGGGGCCAGGCAAGGAGCAGAAACAGTGCTCCTGCCAGGGAGACAGGCTTGTCTCCTTAGTGTCTCCTGGTCCGAGGGTCTCTCACTCAGCCTTAGCCATAGGGGGTTACAGCTCCTGAAGCCAGGCAGGGCAGTTTCCCAACAGATGATGAATGGCAAAATAGATGCAACCAAATCAGTATTTTAGCAGGATCATCCCTCTGAGGAGGGTTTGAACTTTCCCAGTTTACCTCCATTGAGCTAAATGGAGTATGTGCCCAATAATATCCAGCAGGCTGGCCCTCTGGCCCTCTGGCCCTGCTTCCACTGGAAGTCTCTGCACAGGACATTGCCCTGCCCCCATAGGGGGTTTTCCTCCACTGAATTTGGTGTCTTGACAAGTTCAAGATGGTGATGCCAGTTCAGTCACGCTTTCCCCAGTCCCCTCAGCTGAATACTGAGGAAGATCCCCTAGGGTTGTGGGAACTCTGACCATGCTTGAAGTGGTCATAATATCTAGATCTTCCTGACCCCTGTCCTCTGAGCTTCTGCTACCTTTCACATACAAATTCCCTTTTCTCTGAACCATTAACTTGTTTCCTTTTAATTCTGCATCTTTATCACGTAATCTCAAAAAAAAAAAAA
>JAPYXV010006123.1:0-10014 GCA_028533065.1 Trachops cirrhosus | reverse complement strand
TGTTTTTTATCTTCTTTTTCTTAGATAAGTCCCTTTAACATTTCATAAAATAAGGGCTTGGTGATGATGAACTCCTTTAACTTGACCTTATCTGAGAAGCACTTGATCTGCCCTTCCATTCTAAATGAAAGCTTTGCTGGATAGAGCAATCTGGGATGTAGGTCCTTGCCTTTCATGACTTGGAATACTTCTTTCCAGCTTCTTCTTGCCTGCAAGATCTCTTTTGAGAAATCAGCTGACAGTCTTATGGGCACTCTTTTGTAAGTACCTCTCTCATTTTGTCTTGCTGCTTTTATGATTCTCTCCTTCACTTTAATCTTGGCTAATGTAATTATGATGTGCCTTGGTGTGTTCCTCCTTGGGTCCAACTTCTTTGGGACTCTCTGAGCTTCCTGGGCTTCCTGGAAGTCTATTTCCTTAGCTAGAATGGGGAAGTTCTCCTTTATTATTTGTTCAAATAAGTTTTCCACTTGTTGCTCTTCCTCTTCCCCTTCTGGTACCCATGTGATTCGGATGTTGGAACGTTTAAAGATGTCCTGGAGGTTCCTAAGCCTCTCCTCACTTTTTTTGAATTCTTGTTTCTTCATTCTTTTTGATTGGATGTTTCTTTCCTCCTTCTGCTCCACTCCATTGATTTGAGTCCCAGTTTCCTTTCCTTCACTATTGGTTCCGTATGCATTTTTCTTCATTTCACTTATTGTAGCCTTCATTTTTTCATCTAATTTGGAACCAAATTCAACGAATTCTGTGAGCATCACGATTACCAGTATTTTGGTCTGTGCATCTGGAAGGTTGACTATCCCTTGGTTGCTTAGTTGTATTTTTTCTGAAGCTTTGATCTGTTCTTTTGTTTGGGCCATTTTTGTTTTGTCTTGATGTGCTGTTACCATGGTGAGGGGCGGAGCCTTAGGTGTTTACCTGGGCGGGGCAACCCCCTGTGGCAGGGTTGTGATGCTGTTTGTGGGGAAGGGGTTGAGAGGGAACAATGGCGCTTGCCCCTCTCTCTGTTGGATTTCAGTCCCTTCTGCCACTTCCCCCAAGCAAATTTGGCCCCTTCTGGTGCTAATTCCCATGTGGGTGGGTTTGGGTAGGTCCTGGGACCCTGTGGGTCTTTCCAATGAGCTCTCCTGTGAGGCTGGGAGTTTCTTCCGGCACCTCAACCCCCACAGGTATTTTCAATCAGTGTTTTGAGGCTTTATTTCCCCACGCTGGGACCCTGAGTTGTGTGGTCAGTCTCGCTCCCCAGTTTTACCTGGTTTATCTGCAAATATGGGACTGGACATGCCACGCCCCTCTACAATCCACCGCCTTGCTGGGTCCACCAGCCACCACCTTGCCATGGGCTTTCTCCACCCAGCTGCCATACTCCGCCCCTCATACTGGTCTGGATGAAATTTATCTACTTTAACTCCTTGGTTGTCAGACTTCCATACAGTTCAATTTTCTGTCAGTACTGGTTGTTTTTTGTTTTTAAATTGTTGTCCTTACTTTGGTTGTGCGAGGAGGCACAGTGTGTCTATCTGTGCCTCTATCTTGATGGGAAGTCCTATTTATCATTTCTTAAAATTGAGTATAATTGATATGTAACATTAGATTGGTTTCACATGTGCAACATAGTGATTCAGTATTCATATATATTGCAAAATATTCACTAAGAGAAATGATTCTGAGGAAAATAGTGACACATTTATTGGCTTTGAAAACATTATACAGAACAATAGTTGTTACTTTACAAAATACCATTTATTGCTTCCCTTTTCTTTTTCATGGCCATTTCATCATTTACATAGCTTCAAAACAAACCTTTCTTTTTCCTATTGAGGTATATTTGGATAAAAAAATTGTATTTAACAGAGACCATACCAGAGATGTCACATTCAAAAATGAGTCTTATTTAATTAGGAAGAACTTACTATTAGGAAATAAGGACTACACCTCATATGTGGAAACACTGACTACAGAATCCTTCCAGAAAACTTACCTTCTCCATGTTCTATGGCTAGTGTAATCTCAGCCTTACTGCTAATAAAGAATGCTACTTCTAGACAGACCTGAAACATTGGCAGACTTGGGGATCTCAGGGAAGGAGGAACACCCCAGTTGTTTAGCTACTGCGGGAAAACTTGGTTGGTAGAGGCAAACTGGATGTCTTTGTTTCTAGACTTGGGAAGACAAATGGATAACCACAATTCAGATACTTCTGTAATACTGATATGATCAAAGTATGACCAGGGGCTTTATGGAGCTTCTAGACAGAAGTTAATTTGGCAAGCTTTAGTTTTTTTTTAAACCACATGATAAGGAAATCTTTGTTTATTAATCAATACCTCTTGTGCCTCCTATGTAAATTAAATTGGCCAAATGGAAAAAACCCACCAAGTTAATGATATAAATAAGAAAATTCCAGAACAAACCTATATGGTCAAGTCTATTTTTAACGGGCAGGAACTGGCCAGAAGGGGCAAAGCAAGCATGAATGATACTTGTCCTGCTGCCGTTTTGACTTAGCACATAACTTACCACAGCCATAAAAAAGACAAACAAAACTAATGAAAAACCTCCAAAAACACTTGGCATTCTTAAACTTAAAAAAAAAAAAGACAGAAGCTCTTAGTTTAATACTAGTCTCTGAATGAAGACCTGAGCACTTCTTGTGAGCTGCTAATGACTTTATTCCTGACTATTGCAATATGATATCTACCGACTGATGACAACCCTTGACTATAATTATGTGAGGAACAAAGTACTATACTGGCAACTTTTCATTTTTTTTCTCTCAAGACCTGCTCTGTTCTTTGTTTGGAGAGCCCAGTTGTTCTCAAGTACAGTATCTCTGGCAAAGTAGTGGACATTATAAATTCTTTTCTCAGTGGTTTTGTGTCTGAGTTCTCCCTTCACAGTTGGTCATTGTTGAAGCTGGGTGAGAGGTACTTCAGGTCCTTTTACTCTTATCTCCAATTTTGTATATAGTCATCCCTTGGCATCTGCAGGGAATTGGTTCCTGGACCCCTAGGGACACCAAAATCCAAGGATGCTCAAGTCCATTATATAAAATGGTGCAGTACTTGCATATAACCTATGTACATCTTCCCATATATTTTAAACCATCTCTAGATTTCTTAAAATATCTTATACATTATGAATGCTATGTAAATAGTTGTTATACTATATTATTATGTAATAATGATTATAAAAAAAATCTATACATGTTCACTACAGAGACTGCAACTATAGGCCTAACTACTAACCCAGCTTTGCATTCTTCTGTCAATAAATCAATGTTTTCTGGCAAACCATTTAATTTTTGTGAGTGTCAATTTTCATATCTTTAATGTGGGGATAATAGCATTTCTGGGTCAGTAAAGCATTTAGCACAGGACCTGCCATATAGTTAATACTCAGCAAAACAAATAATTCCACTGTCCTATATCAACAATTTTAAGTGCATGTTTTCATCTACTAACATCTCTGAAATTGGGTTGCATCTCATTATGAATGGCATATCATGGTTAATGGGAAGTTTTTCTTTCTTTAGTGGTATGTACTGAATAAAGTAATGGTGCATACTAGAAATGGATAGCATCTGAGATTGAATATAATATGGTATCAATCATGGTAAAGCTATATTCCCAAATTATATTTTAAGATTATTTTGAATATATAACTGATTTAACATTTAAACAGTTTCAAAATATGAGCAAAGTATTTCCAAAATATCACAAACAGAACAGTTTTGAAACAAACTATTTTTTGCAAAAAATGGTTTATCAACTCCATCTTTGTATAAAACCCATGGGAGAAATCCAGCCAATCAACATACAGCTGCTGCCACCTGAAAAGTTTTTTTTTAAATCAGACTTCGAGTCTAAGAATGTACAAATGTTTCCTTTACCATATCTACAGTAATTGTCTGCTTTTTCATTGGAGTGTTTTTAAAATTCCATATATCCCTGTTATTTCTTCTGTCCCAGTTACAGTTCAATGACGAGGAGGAAGAGGGAAGTTTTAGGCTGTCTCTTTTTTCCAAACAGACAATTGTGGATGTGAGGAGTCCAACCACCCCCAGCTATGGTAGCCTTGATTAGAGAATCCAACTCTTCATCATGGATCGCAAGCTGCAAGTAATGTCTAGTGAACATCTTTGCTTTGAGATCCTTGGAAGTATTACCTGCCAGCTCCATCACCTTGGCAGGAGGTCCACCGGACTTGCGGCACTGAACACAGCTGCGGGGCGCCCACCCTTTTGTGGATTCTGGTGCGATTCTTCAAATGCCTGTGGATGTGGCCCCTGTAGCCCAGGTCTCTGTGAGTGAGACGCTGTCTTACCCTTGGCCTTCCCACTGTCCTCAGCTTTGCCTCTAGCCATGGCATCCACTGCTCCCACCCTCGCTTTTGCTGAGACACCACTGCTTCTGCAGCACCGCCAGCCAATGCTGGCATAACTGAAGCTGGGCAACAACCCTTAAACCTCTATGGACGAAAAATAAAAATATATAAGGCTACTCACATTATTAAAGAGATATTGTTAGTACTTTTATGCATTGACATAGGACTTAATATCATTTTAACTAGATTCCAAACTTGCAGGCTACTTTGAGGCAGTGTTCAATAGTTTTTTAATTAATTAATTAATTAATTAATTTCCCCCCACCCCAGTCATTTCCTCCCACCCCAGCTATCCCCACCAACCGCCCTTGATTCTTCCCCCCTTTGGCTTTGTCCCTGTGTCCTTTATACATGTCCCTTGATGACCCTTCCTCTTCTTTCCCTGTTAGCCCCTCCCACCTCCCATCTGGTTACTGTCAGTTTGTTTTTTATTTCCATGTCTCTGGTTCTGTTTTGCTCATTTGTTTGTTTTGTTGATTAGAGTCCACTTATGGATGACACCATATGGTATTTTTCTTTTTCCTCCTGGCTTATTTCACTTAGTATAATGCTCTCCAGTTCCATCCCTGCTGTCCCTTCTTTCTTTCTGCTGCTTAATATTCCATTGTGTAAATGTACCACAGTTTTTGATCCACTCATTTCCTTATGGGCATTTAGGCTTTCTCCAGCACTTGGCTATTGTAAACTGTGCTGCTATGAACATTGGGATGCATAGGTTCTTATGGATTGGTGGTTCAGAGTTCTTAGGGTGTAATCCCAGCAGTGAAATTGCTGGGTCAAAAGGTAAGTTCATTTTTAGTTTTCTGAGGAAATTCCATACTGTTTTCCACAGTGGCTGTACCAGTCTGCATTCCCACCAACAGTGTACTAGGGTTCCCTTTTCTCCACAACCTCACCAGCACTTGTTGTTTGTTGATTTGCTTATGATAGCCATTCTGACTGGTGTGAAGTGGTATCTCATTGTGGTTTTAATTTGCATCTCTCTGATGGCTAGTGATGCTGAGCATCCTTTCATATGCCTCTGGCCCCTCTGTGTGTCCTCCTTGGAGAAGTGTCTGTTCAGGAAGCAAAACTCTCATTGTTTGCAGATGACATGATAGTGAACATAGAAAATCCTATAGAGGCTGTGTTCAATTTTAAAACCCATGCTACCAGCAGAAATGACAAATTATCACAAAGAGAGTGCTGGAGTTGGCTGCCTGGAACCAAGGAAAGTTACCTTTTGTGGTTGTGAAGCTGGTGTTTTCTGGATTTATTAGTGAGGTTAGGTTCCTAGATGTCAAACAGCAATGAAAGGAGCCAGAGTTTCCATATTATTTGCTACACTCAGGGCGAATGTCAAAAATAGACCCAAAAGCTATGGCACCTGAAAAATATTTGTTTTACTCAGTGTTTGGGAAAAAAATACTGGTATTTTGCTTCAGAATTGGCTTCTCCAGCATTGATATTGGCAGATCCAGTTAACAATAAAGTCCTACAGCACTTGCCTTGTTTTTAAAAATCCATATGAACTTACTTCTGTAAAACCTTTTGGTACATTTGCATATTTCTTATTTCCTGGAGGTTCCTTTGGATTTGTTTGGCTCTGGTGTCATGATTATTTAAAATGGTTTTCCTTGATATATACAAAGAAAGAACACACTTGTTACATTTAGTCATATATATATTTAACAAATAATTATTGATCTGTGTACAACGCATTTTTCTTGGCACTCTGGAAAGGTATAAAACTAAATCTGATTAGTATTGTTCTCTCAATGTGCTTTCAGCACAAGTCATGGCCCAGGCATTGAGCTAGGTGTTGGGAAATCAGAGGTGAACATGCAAAGTTCCTGACTCCATGTTGCTGCACATAATCAAGACAGATTAATATAGAGAAGAAAGAAGGCTTGGTGGAGAAAATTACCTTGAAGCTGGAGTTATAAAGGGCAAATTAGAGTTAGCCAGACAAAGTGGAGTGGAATAGAAGGTGCCTTTTTAGGGAGTGGGAATAGTAAACACCCTTAGAGTTCCTGGGATAGAAAAGAGCTGGTGTCATTTATTTGCAGATCTGGGAACGTGATCCTTCCCAGAGGGTCTCAGAGTGGACTGGACTCAGTCTTGAGATAGAGTGACAGGAATCAAATCATGGTGGTCTTATACATACACTGGACTAGTAATTTGATAATCTAAGAAGTAATGAAATAAATATCATGCAGAACAGAATGCCCATGACCTAAGTATTTTTCTTTCCATTAATAGCTTTATGTGAGAAGCTTGTTCATGCTTATTATCCTGGCATCAGAATGGAGGTTACTTGCATGATTCAGAGGTTCCCAGTCTATGATTGCTGATGCATGCATCTCTGGAATGTGCATGGAGCTACCATTAGGAATAGATTGGCTAAATTTGAGGGCCTTGTCTCTTTTGATGTTATACATTTGTCACTGTGACTTGTTTTCTGTGATTATGTCTTTTCTGTTTTGTGGTGTATGTATGTGCATGTTGGCCATCCAGGTTATTATAATCATTTCTTATTTTTATATGTCCAGTTGATGGCCAAGTCTTATTAATTCTGCTTCCTTAATGTCTCCTGAATCTATCTACTTCTTTTAATTCCCCAATTGGGTCATTGACTCTAATTTAGTTTTTTTTGTTTTTTTTTGAGAATGCATACCTGTTTATCCACCTTTTATGACTCAGGCTTGGTGCAATGAAACTCAGTGTTGGATCTTCTGAGATAGTGTGTTCAAGAAACCCTCCTAGATGTGCAGTCATTGGGCCCATGGGAGTATGCATGCTCAGTGCAAACACATGGGGCCAATGACACTCTGGAGAGGCTGGTCAAGGAGAAGTCTTGATCCCTGAGCACTTACCCCTGCAAGATCTCATCATACATCATCTTACCTCCACCCTCGTGTGCCCTTTGGCCTTCCCATCTCTCTTCCTCTGCCCCAGCATGGAAAGAACATACAAGGAGAACATTACACGGATGGGCACAAGTAGGTTTACAGTTGTTTTTGCAAAAAGACAGGTTATGATTATTACGCAAAAGAAAAACAAGAATAAACTGTTTCATATACTCATTACTGTAAACCTACTTTTGCCCTCCCCTGTGTTCAAGGCTATTGCAACAAAGGAGAAAGGCCAGAACTCAGTCTGAGATCACCTTCATGGAAATTAAAGGCAAGGAAGTTTTTAAGTGCTAAGGTGAGGTTGATCTGTGGGAAGGGGTGTGTCCAGCACATTGGGTTGTCCCCCAGTTTGCAATGGTTTTCCTCTGTGTTTGCTATTTAGTACCCATCAAAGTTATGCTTCCACCCTTCTATGGAGAAATATAACCTGTAGATATATTTCTATGTCCCTCCCAGCCTGCCTTGGCTATCACTTCAGGTGTCACCCAAGTAGGATCTGGATGATGTGGTCACTTCTGTTCTCAGAAGCTCTCTTTCCTTCTCCCCTCCAGTGTTAACAAAGAAAATGGCAGGAGGAGCCACAGGCATGGATCCCAAAGTTGCTTCCTCATGCAGGAGCTTGCTGGGCCAGCGCCCTGCTCCCCAGAGTTTCCCCTATGCTGGGTGGAACACCCATACTGTTCAGTTAGTCCCCTGACGGCTTTGGGGCCTGGCCAAGGAGAAGGGGTCCTTGCCTGAATATACATTGTTCACAATATGCCCAAAATGGAAACAACCCAAATGTCTAAAAGTTGAAAAGCTGTGTGTATACAATGGAATATTATTTAGTAATGAAAAATAAATGAAGTACTGATCCATGCTACAGTATGGATGGACCTTGAAAACATTATGCTAAGTGAGAGAAACCAGACAGCAAAGGCCTCACACTGCATCATTTAATTTATATAAAATGTTCAAAAGAGGCCAATACATAGAAATAGAGGACTTAGGGGAAATGTGATTATCTCCTAATGAGTAAGGTATTTGGGGGGTGGGGGAGATACAAGGCTGCTAAAATAGATTATAGTGATGTTGCACAGTTCTGTGAATATACTCAAAAACATTGAAATTCACACCTTAAAGTGTGACTGGTACTGTATGTCAATTATATCTTAATAAAGCTTTTATAATGATGAAAAGGCTGTATTGTGTATCAATAAAATACAAAGCAATGTCTCAGATGGGAGTAGAGAATCTTATCACTCATTTTAAAGGGTCTGAATTAAGGCCATGGAAACCCAGAGGAATTCCCTTAGTTAATGTTCTAGGCACCATGCCATACCAAATTATTCAAGAGGATTTTCATGTTGTAATTAAAAGAATACACCTAAAGTTTAAAATAATATTCACAAGTGTCAGAAAAGAATTACCATGACTCAGGGGGAGGGTAATACAGAGAAGATATCAAATAGACAATAAGTGTAAGGACTCTGATCACATGGATTGACACACTGAGTACAAAAACATACCCAAATTAATTTTTGTGTCTCCCCAAAAATGATGTCAAAAATAAAGCATCCCATGCCTTGGCCAGCATGGCTCAATTGGTTGGAGCATCATCCTGTAACCAAAAGTATGCAGGTTTGATCCCCAGACAGATTGTGACTTCATTACCTGGTCTGGGAGTGCAGAGGAGGGAACCGATTGATGTTTCTCTCAGACATTGGTGTTTCTCTCCCTTCCTTTCTCCCCCTCTCTCTAAAAAGTAATGGAAAAATAAATGTCCTCAGGTAAAGATGAAAAAAAATTGTAAAAAAAGTAAAGCAGCCCAATTGATAATCTCTTTCAAATTTACCACTATGTGAAAAATATAAGAAATAAATATTTTGCAATCATGAAGAATGGAATCTTCCAGATTCCAAGTTTGAAAATGGGGAACTTCTGAGGATTCCACTTCACAGTCATTGGAGTGACTCTCCTTCTTGTGGTTAGAATGGAGTCAAGAAGTGACAGATGCCTCAAGGATAAAACTTAAAGGAATCCAATAGTGTTTTTAAATGGCTATTTGTCAAGCTTGAATCTAACTCTAAACTATGTATAAGATCATAGACATAAATGTGGATCAGCCAAAACTGCAGGCAAAGTAAGGAATGATCATGAAAATTTTTCTTTTAAAAATTATTTATTTTTGTTTATTTAATTGTTCAAGTAGTTGTCTCTATTTAAACCCCACCATTCTCCCACACCCCAGCCACACCCGCTCCCCGTCCTTGATCTCCCCCTCTTTGGTTTTGTCCATGTGTCCTTTATACATGTTCCTGAAAACCCTTTCACCTTTCACCCCTATTATCCCCTCCCATCTCCCCTCTGGTTACTATCAGTATGTTCTTAATTTCAGTGTCTCTGGTTATATTTTGCTTCCTTGTTTGTTTTGTTGATTAGGTTCCAGTTATAGGTGAGATCATATGGTATTTGTCTTTCACTGCCTGGCTTATTTCACTTAGCATAATGCTCTCCGGTTCCATCCATGCTGTCACAAAGGGTGGTAGTTTTCTTTTCTTTTTTCCTCTCTCTCTTTCTTCCTTTTTTTCTTCTGCATAGTATTCCATCATGTCAATGTACTATAGTTTTTTGATCCATTCATTTACTGATGGGCACTTAGGTTGCTTCCAGCACTTGGCTATTGTAAATTGTGCTGCTATGAACATTGGGGTGAATAGGTTCTTATGGATTGGTGTTTCAGGGTTCTTAGAGT
>JAPYXV010006122.1:0-10016 GCA_028533065.1 Trachops cirrhosus | reverse complement strand
ATATTATCCACTCCCTCTTCCCCCAATCAAATATTGTGGGGGATTCTCTCTGCACCCTATTACACATACAATTTAGCTGGGAACTCGGAGTCTTGCAAATTGAACACCGAAAGAGCATCAGATAAACTGGTTTGTGTTGGATTTCACTGCCTTTACTTCCTGACTTCACAAAACACTTTTTTCCCCAAAGTGTGGAGCGGTAGTAGAAATGAAGGATGATCTTTTTTTGCTCATAATTCTCCAATTCCTCATGTGTAGAACTATTTGGTCTATAAACCTTCCTGTTTTTCTAGAAACCAAAGCCTCATAAGATAGCTAGAAACCGATAGCTACCTTGAAGAGTCGACAGCACCTTTCAAAAGCTGCCTCTCTGAAACTTTCAGATGGAAAAAAAATCATTTTATTTCACAAATTACCTGATTGAGACTCTATATCTGACAAATTCACTCTTGGTTTGGATTAAACTACTCATGATCACATTCATGATTAGCACAATCTTTGAGCACTATGCTTTATTGCAGTGGATGCATTTCTAAATAAAAGGTGACTCATATTTTGAAAGAACTTATTATGTACCAGAGTTCTTAAATGTAATTGTGAGATGCAGCTTCCCATTATGAGTCTAGGGTATAGTTAATTTATAATTACACCATAAATTTCCTTTGTTATAAATCCATACCTTCTTCATGCTTACACTTCTCAGAGCTACACTTTTCAGGAAGAGTTGTATAACTCTATAAGACAAAGATGCTCATTTCTCAGTGATTTACTTGATTAGCACTTTATTCAAAGACCATTTGGGCCACAGTTCTAAGAAAATGAAAAGAATTAGGCCCTGGCTAGAGAGCTCCATTGGTTAGAGCATCATCAAGAAGGTCAAGGTTGAGGGTTCGATGCCCGTCAGGGCACATACAAGAAGCAACCAATGAATAGGTAAATGAGTGAAACAACAAATCAATGTTTCTCTGTCTCCCCTTTACTCTCTCTCTAAAATCAATCTTAAAAAAAGAACTTAATATGAGTCAAGAAAAACAGACTTCTTTAGATTATAATGCCTCTTAACACTCTTGGGCTCTTGGTTTTTAGGATAGTATCTGACAGGTAACAAAAATTTTTAAGAAATAAGGTGAATTTTTTCCCAGTAGGTAGTCACGAACCCAGAATAAACTGTTTTACCATAAAGTCACATAATGCAAGATTCCCTATTTTAGTTTCTTTTTGGTCATTCTTAGTTGGAATGTGTGTAAATTCTCTGAGAGATTCAAGTAAATTCTTTTATGTAATTGAGTACTTATAGTTAGTAATTAATGCAACCATTTATTTTAAAAGTATACCACACCCACTTTTGAAAAGGCATGAGGCAGTTTACACTGTTCAAAGGCACACTATCACGTTTAAGTACTAATTAAAATAGACTCTAGAAAACATAAAGACATTGATGCTGTCAAGGACCAGTCACCTTCTGCCTTTTTTGAAAGGCTCCCCACCACAGACACTGCCCCCTCCCTACAGTCTTCAGTGGGGGCTGTTTGTTCTTGAGCGCACCACTTAACCCACAGCTGGGCTTGTGTGTCCAGCGGAATCAGCAGGTCAGTGACTTGGGGAAGACTGTGAACTTTGCATCCTAACTGCCTAGACTTGGAATCGTGGCTGTGTACCTTGAGCAAATTATTAAACATTTCAGAGCCTCAGTTTCCACACTGGAAAATGGGTATAATGATAGTACTTACCTCGGAGGTGAGAATGAAATGAGTTTAGTAAATATAAATCACTTAGAACAGAGCCTGGTGCACAGTTAGGTGCTAAATAATTATTAACATTTGCCCACTCAACATTCCCCCAACTTCCTATAAAAATCCTTCTCCCTTTGAAACTCGTGCCTCTCAAATTTCTATCCTCCATCCCTTCTTTGTTGTTGTTCTCACCACTCCCTGACATGTACCAGAGACTGTGGAACATGGCTTCTGATTTTGTCTCCTCCATGCTCAGTCTGCCATAGTCCTGCTTTCCTCAATGTTCACAGGGATGACCCTTCCAATAACCAATGCCTTGGCTTCTTCAACTGCAATGACCTTCATCTCCACACAGGTATCAACAACTCGTCCTTCTTCTTTTGACATTAATTACCTGGAACTCCTCCACCTGTACCGTCTTCAACCACACTGTTTAACTCTCCTGCTACAAGCTCCCGTTAGCCTCATATTTCCAATTATACCTGCTGATCCACCAGAACTGGACTGAAGTCCTATCCTTTCACTCTATGTATTACACTTCCTTCTGGCTTGGCTTCCTTCTCCATTATGCTTTGGTTTAGTCCTTCAACCTGTCTCTTTAAACAACATCTCCAACTTCTCACTCCTCTCACTCCATTTTTCCTTCTGCAATATTTACCCCAATGTGGATTGCCCTAAAATCGCACTAAGTCACTCAACTACGTGCATTGGAGCCATGAACTCCTGGTCTCCGCCCTCAGCTGAGCCCTCGGCACAGTCTGGCAGCCTCCTCCATCGCCCCTTGCCGGCTGCACATTTCCTTGCAAACTTCCCACCCACTGCTCTCTCGTCTCTCACATCCAGCCCCCAAGTTCTACCAAAACCACTTCCTAAATATGTGTTGAATCTGAAAGACCCTCTTCATTTTTCTCTGCTTCTCTTCATCTCTAATCATCTCTTTTCTCTCCTCCAAAATTTTTTCCTCTCTGCTCCCAAAGTGATCTACCAGAAGTTCAGTACCATTGTGTCCCAGACATCTGTAATATCCATCAGTGTCTCCCCGCTGCTCTCATACCTTACACCTCATGCCACAGCTTGGCCCCAAGGCCCTCTGCGACCAGGCCCCTCTCACCTCTCTATGTTCCTTTCTTCACTTGCCCAGCCTGTACTCTACACACTCAACTACTTGTACTTCCTCGACTGTGCCATACTTTCCCAGAACCCCTGCATCTCCCTGCTACCTCCTTTCAAGGAATGCCCTTTCTCCCCGTTTTTTCTACCTGTATAATTCCTATTCCTGGTCTTTTAGGTTCCAGTTCAAATGTCACTTCTTGTCAGCTCCAGTATAGAGACTTCCCTGACCCTTCCTCCCTGACCTTTTCCTGACCCTTTCCCTTCCTGACCAGACTGGTGGAGTGTTTCTCTTTGTCCTTCTTTGTGCGTATTCAAGTATTTACTATTGGTCTCCAGGAACTGGCACCAGTAAATGCTTAGTGAAATAATGAATAAATGAAGGCACCCCATTTCCATAAAATAATGGTAAAACTTATAAAACATTTCATTCTACATTTCCATTTAGAATAGAGATGTTTAAAGCTGAGGCAGAATTAGTTTTGACAAGGTCAATATGACAGAGTAACTGGACACTCCAGTTGGCTGGCTGGTGGCTCAAGCTCTCAAGTAACTTGCTGAGCAAAAAGCGAGGGCGTGATGGACGGTTATCACTCACTGAGCAGCACTGGGAGCCCAGCAGCACATCAAGCACCCAGGGCTGTCTTCTGGCTCCCCTCCTGGCAGCAGGAAGATTCAACAGCTCCAGGCGCCACATCCCCGCATACCCACACTTAGGAGTCACAGAAAGGTCTGCTTCACCCTTGTGTTTCTTTGATAAAGAAGAAAAAAAAATCCTTTCCCAGAACCTCCCCCTACCTCCACCATAAGAATATTTTCTTCCAATCTCAATGACCAAGCCAGGTTATATTCCAATCCCCTAAACTGGTCACAAGCAGGCATGGGAAATGGGGGCATTATTGTGGCTCAGGATTTACCGGGGTCACCTGAGGGAACAGGGCACTAAAATGAAATTGCGCTCTAATTGAGGATGAGGAGGAAAATGGCTGTTGGGAAGGCAACTAGCTGTCTTTGCTTTTCGAGTGTCATTGTCGAATATGTGTCGGATTTGGACTCAGACGCGTCCTAGTTTGATTCCCACAGCTTCCATTTCCCAGTGAGTGCGTGAGTGACCTGGGAAATTCCCTTCTCCTCCCTGAGAATCAGTTTCTGCACCTGTGAAATGGGCACACCACAACCCAGCTCTTAGCATCACTGTGAAGACTGAATAAAGTAGCGTACATAATGCTGCCTACCACAGTGAACTTCGCTTATTCATTTAAAACTATTTTTTGAAATCTATGATGTGCCAGGTGTTGTGCTGGGGATATAATGGTAAATAAGATAGAAATGATCCCTCTCTGCATATAATTTATTAGCATTAAATGTCAGGTTTTTAAAAGTTTCCTATTTTTTGCTGACTAAACAGTTCAGAAGCACTTTGATTACTTTGACAATCACTTTTTAAAGAAATTCAGTGTTTTCGGGAGTGCTTATGGTTCCTGAAGCTTCACGTTTAATTGTGTGAGTTTAGAAACATTTCTTTTTTCCTCTTTTTTCTGTTTAATTTAAATTATCAGAGACATTTATATTTTATATTTTCACTGCAAGTGTTATCCAGATTCCTAGACCAAAGATACTGGCAAAGTACAGTATCTTTCAAAGCGAACAACCGAGACAATATCCAATGCAATCCTGTAACCCTGAGAAAAAATCCAGATGCAATAATGTGTAGTCCACCCATCTGAGAAGGTGTATGCTTGGTCTAAAGTCAAGTCATATCCAGTTAATGGGGATTAATCTTCACTTAACAAGAACAATCAGGTAATTAGGGTGACTCATTCCCCAACCGTGACTATTAACAGTTCTTCTCTTAATCAAATGGCAATACAGTTAAACAAGCAAAACTTATCTCTCCAAGAAACACCAATATCACATCTGCTTCAAAGTATAATTAAGACAATATTGTAGCAGAGTAAGGAGTCTCTCTTACCTTAACCTTTTGTTTGGGATACAGGAAGAAGAATGGTTTTAGAACAGGAGATCTAGAATATGATTTTAAAAAAAGGAAGAGACAATAAACATTAAGTTTACAACTGAGGGTTCAGAAAAAAAGCGGTGGGGTTTCCAGACCTCGGCTCACCGGTCATGCCCAACCCGCCTCCACCTGGTGTTCTCAGTGACCTTCTACACCAGCCTATCCTTGCACTTCCCTTCGAGCCTACCCAGCAGCACTCGGATTTCTTCACCAGAAAGTGCCTTTATAGACGTAAAAGCCAAGCATTAGTGGGCCATTAAAAGTTGAACAAAAAAGTTGTTTTTCTAGTACAACTTGTGGATTTTCGCCAATACATTCCTTCATCCTGTCTCCTGGAAGACCAAGTAACTATCTCACAGAAGTCTAGGAACAGCCAGGGCATAATTTCTAGACATGGGCAGAGATAAATGGCCTTGGGTAGGATCTCATACTTAAGTTTAACCTCAATAAAAAATGTAAGGGTCAGAAGGAAATCCACTTATCTAATGTGGACAGACAACAAAGTATAGCAAAATCCCATGAAAGTTTTAAACAGGAACACAGACACAGAGAAAGCATTGACTATTTGTGGACCAAACTGACCAAGGGTTGAAACTAGAGACAAAGTAGGTTATTATTAAATTGCACGGTAAGATGAAGTTTATGGGACCAAATATCTTGGGATCCTTAAACATTTTTAAGCCTTTTTGTAGTGAAATATAATGCTTACACAGAAAAGGTCAAGGAGCAAACAGCCCGGGCCAGCTTCCATGTGATCACCACCAACCCCAAGAAACCAGGCTGCCTGCAGCCGGGAAGGTCCCCTCCTGCCCCTCCCAGTCACTGCCACCCCCAACAAAGGTCGTCACCGCCCTGACTTGGATGAAAAGCATTTCCTTGCTCTTCTGTACAGTTCTCTCACCTAAGCCTGCATCCCCAAACACAAGTTTATTTTTGCCTGTTTTTTGGATTTTGTATAAACAGAATTACAGTACATATTCTTTGGTTCCTGGCTTCATTGAACGTTATGTGTGTGAGATTCATGTATGTTTTTGAATGTAGCTGTAAACCGTTCAGCTGAATACAGTAAATTTTCATGACTGTACAGTATTTTGTTGAAATAATACACCACAACTTATTTATCCATTCTGTTCTTAGATGTTTTAAAAAGTCAAAGAAGTTCTAATCTCTTTTTCTAACTCGGCAGACTCTCATTATGGTGAAGATATGGACAAGCATTTGACTTTGTTAAGTTGCTTCATTTAAGGGAGAGAAACAAAAACATATGTTGAATTCAGTGTGTTTCAGAAAAGGAGCAACCAGAGAGGGTCAGTTCTGATTGGGCTGGCAGAGAAGGAAGGTGGGGTAAAAACTGATTTTTTAAAATGTGTGTAGATGAGTTAAATTACTTATGAATTGCATTTCAGAAGTAACAGTAAAGATAGTAAATGAGGTGATACAAACTGTATTTCTTACAGAGGGGTACCTTGGGTCTGATAGTATTAAGAATTTTGCCCTAGATAAGTTCTCATATACACCCAAAGAGACAAAGAAATGTAATGTAAAATTGTGCTCTCCAAAAGAGGAGTCACTAGCTACATTAATTAAAATTAAGTAAAATTAAGAAGTAAGTCCCTCGGTCACACTGGCTATATTCCAAGCGCTCAGTAGCCCACGTGGCTGGTGGCTACAGTACTGCAGAATGCAGTCCTCATTTCCAACAGTGCAGACAGTGCTACCAGACAGCATTGGTGTGGAAAGTTAAGGCAACGATACTTTTACTATGAAAAACGTGGAAACAACCTATATGTCCATCAACAGGAAAGTGGATAAGTAAATAGAATGCTGTACAACAGTGAAAACGAATGGTTGTATGCATCAACATATGAATCTCACAGATAGTAACATAGAGGGGCAAAAGACCTGTATTTTGACACCATTTAAACATAATAATACTAAGTGTGATTTGGGGATCCATGTGTAGCAAAAGTATTTTAAAAATGCACGGAGATGATAAACACCAAATTTGGGACCTCTGGCTGTGAAGGACGAGATGTAGTTAGAGAGGAGTGAAATGCGGCTCACCCGCACAGGTTTGTTTGATTTCTTTTCTTTCTTTTTTAAAAAGATTTTATTTATTTATTTTTAAAGAGAGGGGAAGGAAGGGAGACGGAGAGGGAGAGAGACATTGATGTGTAAGAGAAACAGTTTGGTTGCTTCTCACATGCCCCACGTGGGGCTCCGGTCCTGCAACCCAGGCATGTGCCCTGACTGGGAATTGAACCAGTGACCCTTTGGTTCACAGGCCAGTGCTCAATTCACTGAGTCCCACCAGCCAACGTCTGTTTTATTTATTTCTTCACATATAAGCGGGCATATAAGAGTTCATTATTCTTTATATGTTTGAATATAAAGAATATACATTATTTTCATTTTTATATATATTAAATATTGAAAAAAAATTTTAAGTAGAGGGAGTTTCATGAGGTTCTAAGAGCATGGGGCCATGTTTTGCTCATTATGCTTAGTGCCAAGCAAAGTGCCAGGCAGAGTATAGATGAGCAATTAATGTTTGTTGACTAACGAAACATACTAAATGAAAGTTCAGATGATATTATAGTTTGGACTCTTAGACAGAAATAGATGCTCCTACCCTACCATATCAGGGTATCCAGTAACACACACAATTTTTCGATCATGTGTTCAATTTACAGATATATATCTAAAAAATTAGATATTATATATATTTACATAATTAGGTATGTTATAAATATATATTAATACATACATATTATATCTATATTATCACATATTTGATATCTAATATGTATGACAGGCACCCCTCCAGTATTAAGGGTACAATGGTGAGCATAAACAAACGACATTTCCTGCCCTCAACAGGCTTATATTTGAGTGTGTGTGGGAGGGGTAGGAGAATATCAATAATGAAGAATATAAATTAATAAAATAGGTCAGGTTAATACCTATTAAATAATAGGTATTTTATTATTTAATAAAATAAAATAGGTGACAACTGCCCTCAAGAAAAATAAAGCCGAGTAGGGGGCCAAGAAGTGTTAAGGATGTTGGACAATATTAAATAGGGTGGCAAGGTTGTTTCCTTTGAGAAAGGGGCTTGGGGCTGAGACCCGAAGTGAGGGAGGGCGCGATGAGCATCTGAGTCAGGATGCGGAGAACATGCAAAGGCCCTGAGGCAGCCTGGAAGGGAGGGCAGTGCGTGGGCTGGACAGAGTGTGGGAGAAGGTCGGGCCCAGAGGACAGAGCCTGGAAAGAGCCTGCTGGACCCTCTTCTGGACTTCGGCATCTACTCCAAGGGAGATTACAGATTTGAAACAAAGGAGTGATGTCATCCTGCTCACGAGTTTGAAAGGTCACTCTATTTTGAGCACAGATTACAGTGGGAACCAGGAAGGCCAGTTAGGAGATCATTGTGATAATTCAAGCCAGAGGAGATGGTGGCTGGAACCTGGGTGGCGACAGTGAGGGGGACATATTTGGAAGACAAAGGCACAGAACTCTGGCCAGTGGACTGTGTATACGACATGAGAACAGGGAGCAGTCAGGGATGATATAAAGGTTTTTGGCTTGAAGTTGGCTTTTACTGAGAACAGGGGGAACTAGGTTGAGTTTGGGACATGTTAAGCATGAGATGCTTACTAGGCCTCCAAATGGGAGCTGTTAAGTAGACAGATGGATAGTATATGAGCTGGAGGGCCAAGGAAGACAGAGGAGCTAAAGGAATACATTTGACAGCAATTGGCATACAAGTGGTATTTAAAGGGAAAGACGAAATGAGCTCATGGGGGGTGTGAGTGTAGCCAGAAAAGAAGAGCAGCTTGAGAGCTCTGTCTTGAGGCACCGCAATGTTTAGAAGTCAGAGAGAAGAGGAAGACCCAGCAAAGGAGATGGAGTATCAGGCAATGAGGTGGGAGACATCCAGAAAGGCTAGTGCCTTGGAAGCCAAGTTAGGAAAATATTTGAAGGAGGAGAATCATGACCAATAGTGCTAAATTATGCTTGGGGTCAAAGTAAGATAAGGACAACAACAGACCTTCGTACTAAACAAAATAAAGGTGTGGGGGGCCTTGACAAGGGCAGTTCTGATAACCCGCTGGGAGTGAAACCCTTCTTGTTGTAGAGGGTTCAGGAGACAATGTAGACAAAAGAACAAACAGCACAGACAATCCTTTTGAAGCACTTTTTCTGCCTTATCAGACTTTTAGACAAAAAGAGAATCCATGTATCCTTGATTAAACTGACACCAATCCAGTAATCTTAACACATCCTATCTAATCTCCTCTCCAAAGAACAGAACACAAAGCAGCTAGAAAATTCCAAAGCACAAGTGTTCACTTCATTTTCTACAAATGGAACTACCAAGAGAAATTGAACGACAGAATCTGGCAGAAGTACTAACCTAAATGAGGTGGCCACCTTGCTCTAATTTTGTTAGGTGAAGCTAAGCAAGTCTCCTTTATTTGTCAATAAATCAAATTCCCCCACCGTAAATCAATGATTGGAAAAACAGATTAGCTCAGCCTTATTATTCTGTTTCCAGGAAAAAAACATTTACCTCCTGAGAACTTTAACCCTGGGGACCCATTCACCTTTCTGAGTCATATAGGATCAGCTCAGGTGATTCGAAGATAAGGCCAGCTTACTGTTCAAGAGTCACCGTAGGTTCCTAGGAGTCTCAGGAGTTAATGAAGATGTGCCAGGACCACAGGCCTCAGGTCTCTAGACCCACCCTCCTCTCACCCTTATCCAGAAAACTATGTGAGGGGAACAACATATAAAAACTGCCTTCAGCATATCGTCAGTAAACTTACACTTTTGGACAACCTCCAACCACTCCCATCAGGCCAGGTGCTAGAGAGAAAAAAAAGTAAATCAATGTCCTCCTTACAGTATAAGGGTTTGCTAAATTATTTAACCTCAGTGTGGGTCATTGTAACAAAAGATTGATTTTCTAACATAAAGTGCTATTAAGCTCTGCAGAAAATGCAAGTTAAAACAATGTCAAGAATTCATAATTAGAAATCAGTAAATGGAGGAATAATTTGACAACTAAAAATTCTTATGGAATGTAGTCAAGTTATTATTACAGCTGAAAAAACTGCAAGAGATAAAGAGGCAAACGATTTTCTTCAGGTTCA
>JAPYXV010006121.1:0-10016 GCA_028533065.1 Trachops cirrhosus | reverse complement strand
GGTTCCCTGTGCATTTTCCTTCATTTCACTTAGCATAGCCTGCATTTTTTCATCTAATTTGCGACCAAATTCCACCAGTTCTGTGAGTATCCTGATCACCAGTGCTTTGAACTGTGCATCAGATAGGTTGGCTATCTCTTGGTTGCTTAGGTGTATTTGCTGCGGAGCTTTGATCTGTTCTTCCATTTGAGCCATTTTTTTTGGTCTTGTCATACCTGTTATGTATGAGGGGTGAAACCTTAGGTGTTCACCAGGGCAGAGCAACCCATGTTGCTGTATGTGAGGGCGGGGTCCAAGAGGGAACAATGGCACTTGGTCCGCTCTCTGTTGGATTTCAGTCCCTTCCGTTGCTTCCCTCAAGCAAACTGGGCCTTTCTGGTGCTAATTCCCATGTGGGTGGGCTTGTGCATGTTCTAGGACCCTGTGGGTCTCTCTAACGAACTGTCCTGTGAGGCTGGGAGTCTCTCCCTGTGCCTCAACCCCCAGAGGTGTTTTCAATCAGTGCCCTGAGGCTCTATTTCCTGGCACTGGGACCCTGGGATTGCCTGGTCAGCCAGCCGCCTTGCACGCAGTGCCTCGCTTCACAATCTCCACCTCACTGGTTCTGCCAGCCGCCACCTGCATGCCCACGGTCTGCCCACTGTAGTCCTGTGCACCTAGGATGCCTTACTCGCCCAGTGCCACCACTTTTTGTGCCACAACCCCTCTCTGCCCAGCTGCCTGACTCCACCCTTCCTACTGGATCAATATGTCTATTTTTACTCCTTGGTTGTCCGGCTTCCATACAGTTGAATTTTCTGTCAGTTCTGGTTGTTATCTTGTTTCTAAATTTTTGCTGTCCTTATTTTGGATGTGCGAGGAGGCACAGTGTGTCTACCTATGCCTCCATCTTGGCCAAAAGTCCTAAAATAATATTTTAAGAACCAATAAATACAAAAGAATGAAGAGAATAGAATAAACAAAGATCAAAATTTCAGTATTTTTAAACCAGAGTGATGAGTGATAGACTTTTTAAAAACCGAGTCCTGAGCCAATACTGGGAAAAACCCCAAACCAACATAATTTACACTACATATTTTTTAAAAATATCATGTAATGACTATATCAGTGACTAGTGAAAGTAGGGGTGGGAGTAGGGGAGTACTTTAAATACAGTGAATTGGTTGAAAGTCTGTTAAAAAGAAAAGAGGCAGCCACCAAAATCCTCTTCCTCTCTCTACAGAGCTGTTAGACTGCCATTCCACATCCCACTCAAATCTAGAGGTTTATTCTCTGGAAAGGATAAAACAGACTGTCTTAGACTGAAAAGCAATAGGCATAGTTGAGGGTGGGGAGAATGCATTGAAAAGAGGTAGATTAGTGCATATTGGATGCTGAGATCATAGATTATTCTCCTTGTACCCAATGCAAGGAGAATAATCTATGGATATATGTACATATGTCCATTGTATATCCATATGTGTATATATATATCCATATGTGTGTATATACATATATATCCATAGATTATATAAAATAAAAATTCATCTCTTCCCCTTTTTTCACCCAGCCCCTCAACTCAGATCTACAGATACTGACATCAAATATTCCACAAATAAATCACCCCAGCAGATCACCCAATGGTGAACAATGGTGAACACACTACACTGAAGTGCTTGAAGTTTCCCATTGTTACTAGTTTTCACTATTCAATATAAGTAGACAACCACGAATTTCCAGTCACCTGAGGAAATTTTTTCTAGCCTGAAATAAAGAGGCCAAAACAAATAAGCAGAAAAAAGCCAGCTTGGATGAAACAGAATTTGTGCAGGAGGAGAAGCTTTTAAAAACTATCATGAATATCCTTAGAGAAACAAGAAAGGCTTTTATACCCAGAAACCAAGAATGAAATGCTATTTCTAAAGGAAAATTCAGAGAACAATGTGAACTATTAGAACTTATTAAAAATATGACAGAAGAAATAAATATAAAAATGAGGAAATCTCCCTTAAAAATAGATTAAAAAATCAAAGATATAGAAATAAAAGAGGATTTTTTTAAAAATTAGAGTACCAGTTCAGGAGACAGCATATCTCACTAATAGGTTTTGGTGGGGGAGAGGTAGGAATGGAGGGGAAATACTCAGCAATGAAATAAACCAAAAAAAAAAAACCCTTCCCAAAGCTAAAGAATATGTGTTTCTTGATTGCAAATGCTTGCTGACTGCCTGGCACAATAGCAGAAAATAGGTCCACACCAGGTCACATCACTGTAAAATTTCAGAACAGTAGGGACAATATGCAGATTTCCTAAGAAAAATAAATATGTCAAATGTAAAGTATCAGAAATCAGAATGTCTTTGGATTTCTCAAATACTGATAAAAAGCAAGGAAACAATGCTTTCAAATTCTAAAATGTACTCCCAAATGAGACTAATTATGAATAAAGCATGAGTATAGAATGAAATCATTTTATAATCTTATCTCAGCCAGTTTTGCTGCATAGTGAAAACCACAAGTTCTCAAAGGCAGACACAATATGCAATTTATTCTCTTGTTCACATGTCTGTGGACCAGCAGAGATGTCCCTCCACCAGGTTCTGAAGGCTGCAGACCCCTGGTGAGGCTCTGATCCCTGTGTAAATACTGACTATTGAATCTAAGCAAAATTGCAATATACTGTGACTATAATCTGAAGAAGGAGGGGATGGAAGGAGTGAATATGTGCAGTAGGGCAGGAGAGGAAAGAAAGCTAAATCCTTACTCTGGAAACAGAATAGCAAAGTAGGTAAGAGCATAAGCTTAGAGCTAAATCACTCAGGTTCGAATACCAAGTGAGTCACTTATGAGATGTATGACCTTGGGCAATTTACTATCTCTGTCCCTCAGTTTCCTCATCTGGAAGGTGCTATTAATAATAATACCCAATTTTAGAGCTGTTGCAACCATTAAATAAATTAATAGAGGGAGTTACCCAGGAAAGTGCCTTGCATATGCTAAGTGCTATGTAAGTGATTGCTTTTATTATTTATCAAGGTGAAAAACCAGTAGAAAAAGACTAAACTGAAAAAGTCAAGAAGTAACCATTCAATTTTATTATTTATAAACATGGATATAAGTACCAATAATTAATTAGGTAAGAGGAAAAGGAAGAAAGGAAAGGAATGGAAGCTGCTGTTTTTCACCAAAATTATAGAAGTAATTGACTCTTCTGTGCATTATAACTTTTAGAAAAATAAAAACTAAGAATAAAAAAAGATGAAAAGTGGGAAGATGCGAAGCAACGGATGAAGAAAACAACCATTATATTTCTTTGATGGTGGAAGGCCAAAATGGTTATAAGATGTTAGAAATGGAAGGTAGGAATCAAATTAGTGAGCTCCGGAAGCACACGGAAGGAAAAGCTTGCCAATTTTCACTTAACGCGAGACAATAATGTATTTGTAATTAGTGAAAACATCTGGGCTCAGTAATGTTCTAACTGCTGCATTATAATAGCACTGTTATTGGATGCATTGCTCTAGTCCTCTCTCCCTTCTTCTATTCATTCATGGTACATTAGGTGATCTGTGAGTACTCATAGGCACAATGTAGTTTTTTTGTTTTTTTTTCCAAGCTAAACCATTAAATATTAAAATCAAACATGTTTGGAGGCTTAAAGCAAATTTATTCTATTAAAATTTTCTGTTAATAGTGCTCTTCTACAACTTTTATTTTCTGGGTAGTTTTGTCTCACCTATTAAAATAAACAAATAAACAAATAACCAATCCATCAATCCTTGAAAACTTGTCTTAAAAAAAAAAGAAAATAAGTCAACAAAATCAATATGAAATCACTCCATATAAAATTAATGTTATAGAATAGTCTGACAAACACACACAAGTTAAATATATTCAGGATTTTTATAGAGGGAAATGAAGGAATAACTTCAACTGAAAATAAAGAAGAAAACTGCAAAAGCAAAAACAAGCAGAAACAAAAGCAAGATAGGTCTATTTTTAAACAGAAAACCATTGGAAATCTTAAAAATGAAAAATACAGCCATTGAAATAAAAATGCAATAGATGGTATTAAACTCTTCACATGACATAGCAAAGATAAATCAGAGCACTAAAAAATAGTAGTGAAAAATTAACTCAGGATGCAGTATAGAGGGACAATCAAAAAATTAGCAAGAACTAAAGAGACTTAGAGATGAGACTGAGAGGTTCCACATAGTAGCTAACAGGAGTGCCAAAATAAAAGAATGAAGGGCATGACAGAGAAGAAATATTTTTAAAAGAAATGAAGATAATTTTTCAGACTGCAGAAACATACTTTCACGTACATTAGATACTAAGTAGGAAAACTTTAAAAATAAATTCCCCACACAGCTACATTACAAGCAAATTTGAGAAGACTAAAGATAAAGGGACAATCCTAAAAGCCATGATAGAAAAAAAGATGTGTTATCTACCAAGGAATTTCAACGGACTTCATATCAGAACAGCAAATGCCAGAGGGTAATGAGGTCATCTCTTCTAACGTGCTGAGGGAAATGTCTGTGCAGGTCCTAGTAATGCCTGTGGAGGAATAAATTAAGACACCCGTGGGTTCAGTAGTTCGGAGACTCCACAGGTGGGATTCCAACCCAGGCAGTTTTAGCTCCACCGCCCAGATTCTTAGCTAGGAACTTGTCCTGCATTGATAAGAATTATAAAAGACATTATGACCAAGCACCACATGCCCCAAACAATGTCTGTGTTCTTAGCTGGACTGAAAATTTGGTCTTGGCAGGGACTGCCTTATTTCTCTACAGAGCTCTAATGTTTATGCCTGACTATATTGGAGATCAAAGAGTGTTTGCTAAATTTAAAACAAACAAGAAAACCTCAGATTTGGTCATAATGTAATACTAGAGAATGCTAGTAGGTGGCGCCCTGTTTTCTTTTTGAGCTGAAGAAAAAATATCTGGGTATTTGAGAAAAGACACCTAACAGCACAGAGGTTTTTAGACCAAGAAAGCAACCTTACTGATACACTCCCCTGGGTACCTGGGGAAAGATACACTTGTACACCTGTTAATAAAAATTCCATTTCTGCGAGTTTTTAGGGTCCAAATTTTATGCCATTGTGTGGGATTCATAACTCTTGCTATGGTTAATTTAAGAAAAGTAAACTTGCCCTTTATAAAAAGCTGTGTCTAACTTGCCACCTAGTGCAATTACAGTTAAACTATGCACAGACCTAAAATAATCTGAGTATGAAAATTCCTTACATTTTAATGCAAGAAAAACATAATTTTCTAAATTAAAGAACCTAAGTAGAAGTGCTTTAGAAATATATCCAAATATATGAAAGTTTTAAAATTTTATATTGGTGCCAAGAAGACCTCTAGCTACACTGATATCTAAATTCTCTATTTCCTGGAAAATCTAAAGCCTGGATAATTAATGAATTACTCGACTCATATGTACCCAGGGATTAAGTGTTAAGTGAACCAGTTTTTAAATCCCTTCCTGAAAGAGAGAATTCTAAATGTTTTTAAAAAGTGTGGGTGGACTTAGTAGCCAGGCAACAATTCAATGTAACAAACATTTATTGAATGCCCCCTCTGGACCAGGCACAGGATTAGTTATTAAGCAGCCTTTATTAAAATATAATGTTTTATTTTTTTTAGCTATAACAACCCTCCTTCAGCAATTGGAAAATTAAGTAAAGAGAATAAAAGCACTCATAATATAATCAGTACTATTAACACTGTGGTATAATCCAATCTAAATTTCTTCCCTAAAACTTTTTAAAGCCTAAATTTATAAATCTCATTATATCCAACTTTTCCCACCCAGAATTTTAACAAAATTATTTCGCATATTACTAAAAAAAAACCTTTCTAAACAAAATTTAATCTCCTGTAAGAATATACAGATTGTCAAACTGATCTACAGAAAGATGGCACCAATAAAATATAAAAAATGCCCACTTTTACACATTTTATTACTGGATATAAAGATTCCTTTAAGTATTTGCCAAAAATGTCGTATCAGGCTTATTACCTTGAGTTTTTCTCTACTTTCTATCTTACATCACATCACAAGTTAGAGTTAACATTTTTTCATGTGCTTAATGACCATCTGTGTGACTCCTTTCATGAATTTCCTATTTGTTTTTTACACTAAGTTTTCTATTAAGATGAAAATTGAGTATAATAAAGAATTTGTCCCTTTCTTGTTGATTTTTTATAACTGTATTTTGAGAATGTTAATTCTTTTCTTATCTCACATTTTGAGATTTTTTATTTTTTCAGTGTATAAAACTTTTGAATTTTACATGGCTGATCATTTTATTTATTGTTTCTATTTGTGGTGTGATGCTTAGGAAAGAATTCTTAACTTCAATAATATATTTTCTTCTAATTTAACGTTACTTCTTTTAAAATCTTTAATACTTCTGGAATTTATTTGGTACAAGAAATGCAGGAGTACCTACTTTTATTTTCTTAAATGCTTACCTACCTACACAATACCTTTTATTAAATAGAAATCCTCCATAAAAATAATAAAAATTAAAGTGCCACCTTCATCATATAATAAATTCTAATATATACTTTAATATATATCTGAAATCTTTTTTATTCCACTTACCTGTTTATGTACTTTAGCCCCAGAATCATACTGTTTGATTATAACTATATAGATTTTAACATGTATTAGGGCAAATTTCTCCTGATTACATTCTTTTTCATTCAAAAATTTTAAAAGTAGTCTCATATTTATTCATCTAGATAAATTTTAGAAACATTCAGCCATATTCCCAAGAAAGCATCCCACTGAAAAAATTTTTTTTAATACAGAGAGGAAGGGAGGAAGAAATTCGAGAGTGAAGAAGACATCAGTGTGAGGGAGAAACATCGATTGGCTGCCTCTCACATGTGCTCCAACCAGGGACGGGGACAACCCACAACCCAGGCACATGCCCTGACTGGGAATCAAATCAGCAAACTTTTGCTTTGTGGGATGATGCCCAACCAACTGAGCCTCACCTGTCAGGACCCTACTAAAATTTTTAATTGAGTGTCATTATGTGTACATATTAACTTGGAAAAAATTGGCAGCTTTACAATACTGAGTCTTCTCAACTTCTCAAGAAATTTTATTCAAACCTGCTTTTAAGTCTTTTCACATCCAGGAGTTTTGTAGTTTTCTTCATACGGGTCCTGCATATTTCCTGTAAAATTTATCCCTTGATTTTTTGTAATAATATATTGAATCATTTTAAATTATATTTCTAATCCTTTATTGTTGGTAATGACACTTTGTGCATAAGTTTCTCTTTCTGTATTTGCATATTGTCTCTTTAGGATAAACCCCAAGAAACAGGATAACTTGGTACAAGACTATTGATACATTGAAGGTCTTTTTTAAATTTTTTTGTTGAATTTATTGGGGTAACATTGGTTAACAAAATTAATAGGCTTCAGTCATACAATTCTATGACACATCATCTGTATATTGTATTGTGTGTTCACCACCCAAAGTCAAGTCTCCTTCCATCACTGTTTGATTTTTTTTATCCTCTTCTACCTCCCTCCACACCCTCCTCCTCTGGTAATCACCATACTCCATACTGTTGTCTGTGTCCATGACATTTATTTTTTGTTTTGCTGAATTCCTTCACCCAGTCCCCAAACTCCCTCACCTCTGACAGCTATCAATCTGTTCTCTGTATCTATGAGTCTGTTTCTATTTTATTTGTTTGTTTATTTTGTTCATTGGTTTCCACATATAAGTGAAATCATATAGTATTTGTCTTTCTCTGACTGGCTTATTTCGCTTAGCATACTACTCTCCAGGTCCATCCATGTTGTCACAAAATGTAGGATTTTCTTGTTTTTGTGGCCAAGTACTATTCCTCTGTGCAAATGTGCCACAGCTTCTTTATCCACTCTACACTGGACTCTTGCCAAATTGCTTTAAATTTTTCATACCACAATTAAAATATTCAAGAGCACTTGTTTCATACCACCCTGAATTATTCAATGTTATTTTTTTAATATTTTATTTATTTATTTTTAGAGAGGGGGAGGGAAAAAGAAAGAGAGGGAGAGAAACATGGATGTGAGGGAGAAACATTGATCAGTTGCCTCTAGTACACACCCTGAGTGGGCCAACTAGCAACCCAGGCATGTGCCCTGACCAGGAATAATCTGGAGACCTTTCACTTTGCGGAACTGAGATACATTGTTGGTCAGGGCAATTCAGTGTTATTTTTGTAAATCGATAATTAATTTCAGAGAAATGCTATATCCTCGATTTCTAATGTTAATTTTTACTACTTATGGAGATAAATTTTTCCCATTAAGTTTCAGCTATTTTTCAGTCTGCATAAAATCATTGCCATGGGTTGTGCTAAGATGGAAGTGTAGGTAGAAACCCTTCCCTTCCACGCACAACCAAAAGGAGGATAAGAACCAATCTAAAATCAATAAACAACCAAAAGTGCCAGAAAAATCAAACTGCATGGAACTCCAACAACTATGGAATTAAAGAAACAGTCAAACAGAACAACCAGAAGGGTAAGATGGCAGACAGAGAGAACCCTCGGTGAGGCAGCAGGCTGTGTGGGTAGTGCTGACTCAAGGAGAAACTGAGATTCACAGTTGGCTGTGGACTATGGCAGTTGCCGAGGTGGGAGAAACTTCCAGTCTCACAAAAGAGTTCATTGGAAATTGGGCTAGAGATGAGCAAGGGAGCTACATTGTTCCCTCTCTGGCCCCTCCCTCACAAGCAGTGGAGTGTTGCCCTGCCCTAGTGAATACCTAAGGCCCCACCCCCTTATAACTTAACAGCTGCCCCCAAAAAGAAATAGGGCCAAAATGAAAGAACAGAGCAAAAGTTCAGAAAGAGAGCTAAGTGATGAGGAGATGGCCAATCTATCTGATGGACAGTTTAAAGCCCTGGCAATCAAACTGCTCAAAGAACTGATTGAGCTTGGTCAAAAAATGAAAAAAACAAATGAAAGATACCCAAAATGAAATGAAGCAAAATATTCAGGGAATCAACAGTGACAGGAAGGGAACTGGGACTCAAAGCAAAAATTTGGAACAAAAGGAAGAAATAAACATCCAACTGGAACAGAATGAAGTAACAAGATTTCAAAAAAATGAAGAGAGGCATTGGAACCTCTGGGACAACCTGAAATGTTCCAATATCCAAATTATAGGGGTGCCAGAAGGAGAAGAGGAAGAGCAACAAGTAGAAAAGTTATCTGAACAAATAATGAGGGAAATCTTGCCCAATCTGGCAAAGGAAACAGATATCCAGGAAGTCCAGGAAGCCCAGAGAGTCCCAAAGAAATTGGACCCAAAGAAGAACAAACCAAGGCACATCATAATTAAGTTATCCAAGATTAAAGATAAAGAGAGAATCTTAAAAGCAGCAAGAGGAAAGGAGAGAGTTACCTACAAAGGAATTCCCATAAGGCTATCAGCTGATTTCTGAAAAGACACCTGGCAGGCAAAAAGGGGCTGGAAAGAAGTATTCCAAGTCATGAAAGGGAAGGACCTACATCCAAGATTACTCTATCCAGCAAAGCTATCATTTAGAATCGAAGGGCAGATAAAGTGCTTCCCAGAGAGGAATCCAAGATGGCGGCTTGGTAGGACGCAGCAGATTGTACTCTCCCACAACCAGGAAAAAAATCCTAGTCATTCTAGGTAGGAACAGAGCAAAGAGCCAACATTATCACGTCATAAATGAAAATAGGAGATCGCAAATTGTAGCGGACATTGAAAAACCTGAAGAGAGAGCGTGGTTTAGTGAAAGTCTCGGAAACCACAGCATTGAAAAAGGAAAAGGTGCAGGCGCTCCGCGGGACCAGTGAGGCCCAGGCCCTGGAGGTAGGAGAAGTGGGTGCCCCTCGGGACCCAGAGAGTGGGCATCCGTGGACCTGGAAAAGGCACGGGCACTCCGCAGGACATCAGAACACACGGCAGTGAATTCCCAAGGACGCACATAGCTGTACCCAGACCCCCCAACACACGGATCCCTTCTGGGAGG